>SNQJ01S0055986.1:20210-38920 GCA_010110895.2 Picea sitchensis
CTGAATAAAGAATGGAAGCAGGAGAGGGATCAGTCCAAGAAGGGCGGCTCCAAGTAATTTGGCAAGCAACACCTAGGCCAGGAACTGGCCTCTGCAAATAACTCTGCGAGGAAGGCGTTTTGTATAGAAGCCTCCACAAGTAACGACTATGTTAGAAATAATTGTCCTTCACCAGGAAGGAGAGTACAACCTCTTGACCTTGTAACTGTTTATTCATTCTTGTCTAAGTTTATATGTAACAGAACCAGTGGCTCGCCACTGCTTTTCTATAATAAAATCCCATTATCCGTTCCTGTAAAAAATAAAAAATAAAATAAATGACCGAAATACGCTTACAAACAAAATGGAAATAAACTAGCTAGGGCGTTGGTAGCTTATCTCTGAGAATATATGTGGCGGTTACTGGCCTCTGAACTGTGTTACAATGAGGCTCAAAGGCCTATTATTATTGAGAAACAATGGAAAACCATAAACATCCAAAGACCTAACCCTAGGAGATGAAACACCAAGACTATGGGCCCCGTTTGGGTAAATTGGTACATCAACTTCTCGGGGACGTAACTTTGGCATACGATCTCCGTACTCTGAACCTGAACCTGAAAAAGTGGAATGCAATGTTTACACTGCTTCACAGACTGCCACACTCAATGCAATGTACTCTACTTCTACTGTGCTCGAGGCCAAAAAAGTCTATTTCTTGCTACACCAAGAAACCATGGTAGATCCCAAAGTGAAGCAACACCCGGAGGTGCTCTTCTTGTCCACTGCTCTCCCTTCCCAATCAGAGTCAGTATATCCCTGCAATATCATGTCAATGCTGAAAGTATATCTTAGACCATGTCCAACTATGCCTTGCAGGTATCTCAACACATGCTTCACAACAATCCAGTGTGTCTGTCTCCACTGAATCATAAACTGGCTAAGTGTACTCATTGCATAAAAAATATATGGTCTGGTGTTAACCAGATACATCAATGATCCAATCAGTTGTCTGTATAGAGTCATATAATTTTCATCGGAATCGGAAGAAGACACACTTAGTTTCTTCAGATTCGCCACCATTGGTGTAGCCATGGGCTTCCAGTTCAACATCCCAAACTTCTTCAATATCTCAACTGTGTACTTCCCCTGACTCAGGAAGATATCATCAGTTCTCTGCCACACCTCTAGTCCCAAGAAGTAGTGCATCATACCAAGTTCCCTCATCTCAAACTCAAAGCTCAACGCATACTTGCATTCAACAATAAGGCTCTCTGTATCGATGAGGAATAAATCATCAACGTAGAGGAACAAAATCAGGGACTGACCATTAACAATCTTATAGTACAGGTTGGGATCAAAAATACTTTTGTTGAAGCCCAAAATCATCAGGTATCCATCAATCCTCCCATACCAAGCTCGAGGTGCCTAGTTGATTCCATACAGGGTCTTCTTCAACCTGCACACATGAGACTCCTTCTCATGTATCACGAAACCATATGGCTGCTCGATGTATACTTCTTCCTCAATCTCTCCATTGAGAAAGGATGTCTTCATATCCATCTGATGTAGTCTCCAACCCATGGATGTTGCAAGGGAAATAGTCATTCAAATAGAAGTGTTTTGAGAAACATGAGCAAATGTTTCCTCATAATCTATTCCCTCCACCTAAGAGAATCCTCTAACAACAAATCTCATTTTGTGCCTCCCGATGCTCCCGTTAGCTGTGTGTTTGATCTTATAGATCCATTTGGAAGTCACTACAGACTTCCCCTTAGGTCTCAGAACAATATCCCACATATCATTCTTCATGATGGACTGCTACTCCTCCATCATGAAATCTCTCCATACTGGATGACTAGTTGCCTCCTCATAACATGAAGGCTAAAAATGAATGATGTGGCTCATAACTGCGACATAGAACAAATATCTTTGAGGTCTCTTTCTCACTCAGAATGTACCATGAGGAGCTGCAAGTCCTTCTACCTCTTGCATAGTCTGATGAGCCCATGCATGTCTCTTATGACCTATTGCAATATCTCTAGGAACATTAACTAGAGCTACAGAATCAACGAGATCAATTTGATCAATAGGCTCAACTATCTCCCTCTAAAAGGTAATGTAATCTTGGACCATATTTGACATATAGAGGTTTCCTCATGAAACCAATGTCTAAGACATATCGAGGTTCCCTCATGGAATCAATGTCTCATAAGACATATCGAGGTTTCCTTGTGAAACCAATTTCTTGGTTCCTTCATCTAACCATCTGAGGCACGTCARGATTAAGTCTACATTCCCCCTACTAGTCCACACAAAACCCTTCGAAGAGAATGTCTCATGATGTTTCCTGAAACATCAACACTCCCTCTAGAGATGGAGGTGACTCCTCCTCTGTCTCTGCTCCGTCTGACACTGAAGGTAGCTCTTCCTCCTTCTCTAAAGGTAACTCAATCTCTTCTCCCTATGGATGTAGTATCGCCTCGTCTACTTGTATCTATCACCATAATTGTGCTACAGTCGGTCTTGAATGGCCGTATCCATGATCACTAGAACTGTCTCTACTATTTGGCATGGTCCAGTGTTGGGAGGTACATTTCTCCTAGAGACTTCCTGTCTCTGAGCATCATGTATGGAAATGTCTGTCCTTGATATCATGTTGGAAGGCCTTTCCCTCCATGTTTTCCTCTCTGCATGTGCCAACTGATTCCCTCTTTCCAGGAGAACCCTGGTCCAAAACGGCTACTGCCACACCAACCATGCTTGACTTGTCATGAGAAACTGGATTCACTGATAGTCTTATGAAACTTTGATTGTCACAGTGAATCAAAGTAGGTTCAAGCAGTTGTAACCAAATTAGATTAGCAATCATGACTACGTAGTCACAGGTACTCTTAACATATTTTATCGTCTGAGAAGATTGGGTGTGGCTGAGGATGGCTACAAGTGATAGGGAAGGAGTGATTGGAGTCATGTCCATGCAACGAGGCATAGAGTTGAGTGTTGTTGAAGGCGTAGATGCAGAGGATGAGGGAGTCGCATTGCCTAGGGAACCACTAATTATGCTCGCCACTATCATTATAGTCTTATCCTGCACCTCTCCCACAACACAATAATATCTCAATCCAACTTTCTCTCTTTGCAAAAATACGAAAAAATCTTTATAAATTTGATATTCAGTAGCCCATGTAACATAATTCAAACTACCACAAAGACATTATGTCAGTGACGTGCAAGATAAATAGACTCATAGAACACCTTATCCATGGATACATTATAAACGATCATTTTCCAAGGACCCAGTCGACACCCAAGGGGGTAACAGAGAAATATCCAAACTAGGCGGTTGGTAGATAACCCGTTTGACAGTCACCATACTCGTTGAAACAGATGGGTCGTTTCTCTCTCTTCCATTTGAAGGTCCATGCGATGGTTGCTTTGCTTGATCGTTTTCCGCTAAACTATTCATATCTGTTACAGTTGGTGGCTTCGCTCGAATCGAAGGAATGAACATATGGATTTAAAAAAAAACAACCGAGACAGTATAATATAAGTCTCTGATCCAGTAACAATTCAAGGACCGAGAAAGTCATAAACAATGAATGAGTTATCACATGATTATTCTCGCCCTTCATGGGCGTCCGATGCCTCATACACATGTTCGACCTTCTCTCTCTAGCTGCATTCTTGCAGTCTCATAAGAGCTGTATATGTACCCTCATTTCCTTTGGAACACCAACACACTACTGCAAACATATTGCAACAATCCACTCAATCTATCTACCATTTTCTTGGTCCCTCCCGTGAGAGAGTTAGGCCCAATCCTGCTCTGATACCATGTTGTTTTTTCTTCATATGAGATATAATCGATATATTATTACAATGATGAATGTTCCATTTATAGAGAACACATGGTGACCATCCATGAAAGGATGTGTCCCTTGGATAATCAATAACTATTTAATATTATCATTTACTTATTATATATAGTATTTAATAATCAATAATTATATTATTAATTATTAATTTAAGAGAATGTCTTCCCGATGTTGTCCAAACATCAACATTGCTGAACACCATCTCCAACTCTTCAATGATCTGGCGTTGTTTTACTAGTTCCCTAGGCTCCATTGCTTTCTCCTAGGCAATGAGTCGCCTAAAAAATTCAAATCAATGAAAACAAGGTGACAAGTTATGTTGTCAACTATTACCGTAGGTTTGTTGAAGCTTACTCTAAGATTTCAACACCACTCAATGATTTGTTGAAGAAGAAGATGCCTTGGAATTGGTCAAAGAAGTATCGGGCAACAATCTGTGAATTGAAGCACATACTTGTGTTGAAGCTACTAGACTTTGGGTAGATGTTTGAAGCACAAACAAATTCTTCAGGCCATGCCATTGGAGGAGTTTTGATGCAGGATGGTCATCCAGTAGCCTATGAGAGAATAAATCTATAGGATTGTAAAAAAGGTACCTTGTTCATGAGAAAGAGACGACTGGGGTTGTACATTGCCTATAATTATGTTGACATTAGTTATTCGACAGCTGTGAAGATAGACAATGTAGTGATGAGTTATTTTTCCACACAACCAAAGCCATCACCCAAGTAGGCAAGGTGGAAAGATTTCTAGGTAGAGTTTGACATGGAAATTGGCTTGGCAAGTTAGATGTGGTGGCAGATGTCTTATGTAGAAAGGCACAACTTACAACTATAGAGAGGAAAAAGAGCCTTTTCCCTATGGGAAGTCAAGTGCAATTCATCTAATAATTGCAATAAAAGATTAAGGTGGGGTTAGAGAAGGATCCCTTTGCCTTGAATATTATGAAACAAGTGAAGGAAGGGAAAACTCGAAAGTTTTGGATGGACTAGGGATTGTTGTACTTTGGTAGCCTTGGTGACCAATTCACAGTTGGAAACCATGAGATGGTTAGGATGGTGCACTAGCGCGTATGCTAGGAGGACCAAGAATGTCTAGTGTAGTAAGGGCAGATGACCAATGAGGTGTTTCATAATAGAGTTTGATGGAGGACGACGTGTTTTGGCAATGTTATGGATTGATTATTATCCACACCATGGCAATAATGTTGCTTAGTGTATTGAAGGTATGTGAACACTTGGTGAAATATGGGTGAGATCTTCAGGGACTATCAAGTATTGGCTTAAATGGATGACAACATGGTCTCACATTGGGCAATTGATTGTTCAAAAATAGATGGCTTGGGGAGGCAATGGTGTAACATTGTCTATCATTAGGTGGTGATGGTGTAGCATTGCCTACGGTGAAACCAATGTTCCACATTCCGCTCACTCTAAGGTGCATGGCTTGGGTTTAGTTAGGACATGTTAGTTAGGTGTAGTCTAGGTGATACTTGTTGATGTTTTGTAGCATTGAGAGGTATTCCCACATTGGCCTTGGTGTCGAACATGTGGGAATATTTGTTGGCACTCACATTGCATTGAGAAAACCCTTTTTGCATGGAGTTGGGGTTTGGAATTGTGTTATTGGAGCTTCGCACCCACATGTTGGGGCTTCACACCCACATGGAGGAATAAACACTTCTAACTTAATGTTGAGTTTAGAAGGGGTTACTATACCCACTCATTAGACTCCTATAAAAGGAGAGGCAATGTGAGGAGACAAGACACATCTCATTGTAACATTATGGAATTGGCATAAGTGAGTGAGCACTTGTTCCAAGGAGATTGGGGTGGCGATTTCAACAAGGAAATTCTTCACTTTGGAAAATATGACCTAGGGTTTTCTGATTTTCAACCAAGGAGAGAAGGCCGCATGTATGAGAGGAAGAGGTAGAACATTGCACACGTGTGATCCGTACAGTCTGTACCACATGAGTGGATCATACAACATGCAAAAATATGCAGAAACAACCACACATGTTGGTCGTACAGTTAGTATGATAGTTTGTACCACATGTGTGGACCGTACAACTGACGCAGAGGGTCACACGTGTGACATCAATAGGCCATTCAACATGTTTGCAAGTTGGAAGGGTTTTTTTCAGAAATTTGCTGGAGTTGTAATTTTGTTGAGAGGATTTTTTTTGTCCTCATGATTACTCAATCTGAAAATTTTACAAAACATAAATTTATGTCTCTTGTGTATGGATGATTTCTCTCTAATCTTTGTGCTTCCGCTATAATTTTCTATCATAATTTCAATGTAAAATTATTTAGTGATAATAGCCCTAGTTTATTGTTTGAGGTCACTTGGAAGATTTTTTAGATATGAAATTGTATGCATTGATTGCCTGAAAAATTGACATGGTATCATTGAGAGAGAGAAAGTCATCTTCTTGAGACACAAGTGGCCACAGATTTGTGTTGTTGCCGATTTTTTTTGTTTTGGGCAGGATACAATGGTGGGCACTCTTAGAATTGAGGAAGGTTGGAGGGGGACACTAATTTCCAGGCCTGGAAGGCTAGGATTCTTTTCCTCTTGGACTCTTGGAAGAGAATGATCTCAAAGAGTATGTTGAGATGGTGATTCCAAATCCAAATGATCCACATGAATTGGCATCTCATAAGAAGAGGGAGGTGAAGGCCAAGCGAGTGTTGTTGGATTCTATGAAGGATCACTTGATTCCTGATGTTTATGAGAAGAATAAAACAAATGATATGTATGAAGCTTTGGTGGGCTTGTAACAAAGTGAGAATGCAAACCAGAAGTTGATTTTAAAGGACCAACTCCGATCTGTTGAGATGTCCAAATCAAATATAGTTGCTAACTACATGAGGATCACTTAGATTCATGATCAACTTGTATCCATTGGTGAGACAGTTGATGACAAAGAGTTGGTGAATGTGGCATTTGTTGAAATATTGTAACTTCGAAGAATATTCTAATTAAATTTGAGTTATTATCCTATAGATAAAATCCCCTTTTGCGGATTGATCATGTCGGGTCTTATATAAGATCAAATCCCCTTTTGTGGATTGGTCAAACCATATTTATATGGTTGTATTTGTAAAGTCCGTCCCTAATGTTTATAAAGTGTAACCACTTCTAGAAGAAGTCGGCCCTTCCATGTGAAGAGAAATAACCCTAGCGCCTCCTCAACTAGTATTTATATGTGAGGATGGCACCTCACTTATACACTCTCACACTCACTCATCTAGTGCGCATATCTTGAAGACAATTGTAGTTGCAAGAGGAAGGAGAAGAGAGGCGCATGCTCAGTCTTGGTTAAGTCTTGGTGTTTTGGTCTTAGTCTTGGCATTTTATTGGCAATCTATTATTGAGGAAATTTTTGCTGGGTTTTCTCCCCCATGAGGGTTTCCCGGGATAAAATGTTGTGTACCTTGTGATTGTTTTTCTTTTAGTGATCCTCTTTATGTTGTTGTTTTGGAAATGCATTGAATGCTCATATAATTTGGAAAGAATCTAATAACAACAGTAAAAACTTAACATGGTATCAGAGCTTGACTGAATAGAGCACCTTTCAATGGGTATCTAAAAACGTCACTGTTCTCATACAAGAAAATTAGGGCTTTTTACTGAAGAAGAAATTTTGACCAAAAACTATCTTGGGAAGTGCACCTTGCTCTAATGCATCTTTTGGGAGCTTTAGCGAACTTTTCTAGTGGCCATATTCTATGAAAAGTCAAACCCTAGTTTTGGCTGGTACTAGAAAACCAGGAAACCAGAACCAGTTCCAGAAGTACCAGTCTAGAATTGCGCAGGTCAAGTTTCAAGGGGTAAAACATGGAATTTTCTGAAACAGTCAACTCCAACAAACTCGCCTCAACGAAACACATCTAGTCCCTATATCAGAATTCAAAAAATTGAAGTTTGAGAAATTAGGGTTTCCTCATAAAACCCTAAGTTGCAGTTGCAGTGCCAGTTCCTTCGCGCCGGTTTCTTTGCACCAATTGCAACACCTTTGAATTTTTTAAATATTTTTTTATTTATTACCGTTGCTGCCAAATGGTGCCACTACCTGTCGATATTATCAGAGGTATGTACTTACATATGTTTAAACTGTTAGTTTTAAAGGGTATTTGCAGGAGATGATCTTTTATCTAAATAATAATCATAGATCCTGAAGGATCTCAGATCCAACACGTTTAGAGTAATAATGCACCCCAGGTTCGATTATTTTGATATGCATCTATTTGTTATGACCATCATACTAACCATTGGTCAAAATTAAAGTCAAGGTATTAGATTGATTACGGTTGAGATTATAGAGTTTATTCTCTAACTTAGATTTCTGTGAAGAAAGCATATTATCTTAGTACAAAGGACAGGTTGAAGAAAATACTTGTCATCTTGAGTGAAAGAGACTAGGAAGAAAAGCAACAACACTCATTCTTGAGGACAAAACTCAAGGTTCCAGGTTTGATTGATTAAGTTGATAAGATTCAAATTTGTACATGTCAAGTTTGATAACTACCTCATTACAAGTAAACACTATAGTTGAGATAGCAATCTTTAAAATGTTTTATACTTGATAGCATGTGACCATTATTGAGATAAATGCTTATTGTAATGACTTACCATATATAACTAACATCTCCTCTAGGAGAAACTTCTTGTTTTGGTTCCAGGTTACCATGGAGGAATGATTGATCACAACACTAGAAGAGTGTTTCTCTCATTTCTTATCATTATTTTTCTTACCTTTTACCCTTCTTTCAGGCAGGTCACAAGTGATAGCTATAAAGGAGCTACTGTGACGATTGTTCTTGCTATTGTTTTATTATTATTATAAAGAGTTTTATTCTTGTCTGTTGTTTCTCCCTTGTTGTTCTTGTTCCTTCCAGGTCACAGGTGATAACCCCGAGGAAGCTATAGTGATGGTTGCAGGAGACAACATAATAAATGAGACATGGAGTAGACTATCCAAGTTGTATACATGACCGTATACATCCATGTACCAAAGAAGATGAAGAAGAAGCTACTTTGGAGATTGATTGTAAGGAGAAGAAGGTTCCAAAGATGACTGAACATTAGAATAGAACTCACAATAGACTTGGTCAATAATGAAGTCATCTTGACAAGAAGCATAATTCGTTTGAAGTCTGAATTAGCTTTTCATATTAAGACTTGGTATTCAACACCAAGTATATCCTGTAGAGACTATGAAGTCTTTGTAGACTCAGAAGAAATCAAGATGGAGAGTGAGCCTGATATCAGAGAGGATCAGATGGGAAAATGAGACATCTTCCAGGACTGGCAGGCATATACCATGAATTAAGAAGACTAGAACGTAGCTTCAGAGACCTCTAGGAGACATGGAATCTCCTGGGAACATTTCCTTGTTTCAGTGACATAGAAGGAAGCCAGTCAGAAGGACTGGCATATGGATTTTTCCTTGAGACTAGAAAGGAAGTTAGTGGCGACTTCCAATATTGATGTAACAGATCAAGCATGTTGCAGATAACAATATAAAGATGTAAAAAGCCTAATTTCTATCCAGAGGATTCTCCCATCAAGAGGGAGAAGACTATGATGAGACACTTGCTCCAGTAATCGAATAAATAGTTCCAGTATTCTTGAAGACAACCAGAACAACCATGATTTCGATACAGTATGATATTTAGGGGGAGCAATCCTTGTATTTGAGATTGAGTTACCTCCATGAAAGAGGAAAAGCTACTTTCAATATCAGTGATTGAGCCACTCTTAGTTTCAGATGAAGACGTTGCCATGATAGAGTAGATGAGCTACTCTTAGAATGCAACAGTTACAATGGGAATGGCGCAGTCATTCTCAACTTCAGAAAGAGCAGTTGTAGGTGTAGAGTCCCAATTCCAGAAGGAACAATTGCAAAAAAAGTAGAGGACATACTCTTAGGTAGTGAGACAAATAGTGCTTTGCAGAAAGCACATAGAACCAATACATGATTATGCAGATTGAGTTGCAGCTGAGCAAGTGTACCGGGTTGGTAGAATGTGATGTGAAATATTGGTTTTGAAGTACAAGATAGGAAGACTCATGTCTGCAAGTTGAAGCAAGCTCCAGGAGTTTGGTATGGCAGAATTGACAGTTTCCTGACGAGCTTGGGCTTTACCAAGAGTAAAGTTGATTCTAATCTTTACTTCAAGGTTATGAATGATGAGCCAGTTGTATTTCTACTATATGTGGATGAATTATTCTTGACAGGAGAAGAAACGCTCATCAGAGATTGCAAAAGGAAGCTCACTACAAAATTTGAGATGAAAGACCTAGGCTCGATGCATTATTTCTTAGGTATTGAAGTTTGGTAGAGCCCAGAGAAGATCTTCCTTAACCAAGGGAAGTATGTAGTTGAAATACTGAAGAGATTTGACATGTTGGAATGCAAAGCCATGAACACACCCATGGAAATGAATTTGAAGCTCCCGGTTGATACTTCATCAAATTTGGTTGATGTTACTCTATACAAACAAATTATTGGTTCGTTGATGTATCTGATGAATACCATGCCAGATATATGCTTTATTGTGAACACCTTGAGTCAGTATCTGGTGGAGCCCAGACGTGTTCACCTTGTAGATGCAAAACATGTGATGAGATACCTTAAGGGCATGTTGGATTATGGTCTCTATTATACCGGAGATCATGACTTCAGACTGTATGGTTATACTGATTCAGATTGGGTTGGAAGTGCTTCAGATAAGAAGAACATTTCAAGATGTTGTTTCAGTTTGGGGTCATCCATGACTTCATGGCAAAGGAGGAAGTAATCCAGTATTTCTCTCAGTACGACATAAGTAGAGTACATTGCAACATGTTCCACCAGTTGTGAAGCCATATGGCTTTGGAAGTTGTTGACAGGTCTGTTCGATCTGGATATGGAAACCATCGTGATTCTATGTGATAACCAAAGTTGTATAAAGATGACAGAGAACCCAGTGTTCCATGATAAGTCGAAGCACATAAAGATCCGATATCACTACATTCATGACATGGTGCAGAGGGGAGCTGTAAAGCTCCAATATGTTGTCACAAATGAGCAGGTTGCATATGTGTTGACCAAGTCTTTGTCTCGTGTGAAGTTTGAGTACTTCCGAGACAAGCTTGGTGTTGTTCGAAAGGACCTCCCTCGAAATGGGGAGTGATGCCAATGATACTATGGTATCTTGACCAACAAAGGATAGATCCGTTAGGATTTTATATCCTAGGGGATTGATCATCCTTGGGCAGATCCTGAAGGTCTGGTAAGGATGGTCTGTTAGAGTACTTGTGCATGTATATGCTAGCCGTGGTCAGTAGTGGTAGCTCTGTTAGGATTTTATATCCTAGGGAATCTTATGATTCCTGGGCAGGTCCCGAAGGTCTGGTAAGGAAGGTTTGTTAGAGTACCATGTGGTAGCTTGTTAGGATTTTATATCCTAGGGAATCTTATGATTCCTAGGTAGATCCCGAAGGTTCGGTAAGGATGGTCTGTCAGAGTACCACAAATGTTGTTGTTGATACACCTACCTCATTCTGTTGCCAAATGTTGATGATGTTGTTTCAGCTTCGTGCCGTTGATGATGATGTTGTTTTAGCTTCATGCTATTGATGATTTGTTCTAGCCTCATGCTGTTGATGATGTTGTTCCAACTTTGTTCTATTGATGATGTTGTTCTATATTCATGCTATTGATGGTGTTGTTCTAGCTTCATGCTATTTATGTTGATGTTTCAACTTGATGATGATGATGTTACTCCAGCTCCATGCTGTAAACGATGATGATATTAATGATGAGAAAAACTTCCGATGATTTATAGATATGCCAGTCAGTGTTCCAGATGATGATGATGATGTTTCCCTCTCCTTCTCTTGATGATGTTGTATTAGGTCATGTCAGTAGAATACCCTTCTCGTTAAGGGGTTGAAATATTGTAACTTTGAAGAATATTCTAATTAAATTTGAGTTATTATCCTATAGATAAAATCTCCTTTTGCGGATTGATCATGTCCGGTCTTGTATAAGATCAAATCCCCTTTTGTGGATTTGTAAAACCATATTTATATTTTTGTATTTGTAAAGTCATCCCCTAGTGTTTATAAAGTGGTTTTAACCAATTCTAGAAGAAGTCGGTCCTACCATGTGAAGAGACATAACCCTAGCGCCTCCTCAACTAGTATTTATATGTGAGGATGGTGCCTCACTTACACACTCTCACACTCACTCATATAGTACGTATATCTTGAAGACAATTGCAGTTGCAAGAGGAAGGAGAAGAGAGGTGCATGCTCAGTATTGGTTTATTCTTGGTGTTTTGGTCTTAGTCTTGGCATTGTATTGGCAATCTATTATTGAGGAAGTTTTTGTTGTGTTTTCTCCCCCTTGAGGGTTTCACAGGATAAAATGTTGCATACCTTGTGATTGCGTTTCTTTAAGTGATCCTCTTTATCATGTTGTTTTGGAAATGCATTGAATGCTCATGCAATTTGGAAAGAATCTAATAACAACAATAAAAACTTAACATCATTTAATGTTTTTCCCGGGTCTTCGAAACCATTTGTGCACAAGAGAAGTTGCCACCATTTGAAAGAATATGGATCGATTTCATCCAAGAGGAGACTCGGATAGATTCCAGGAATGACAAGCAGAGAGGTAGTGATGATGAGAACCTAACCCTAGTTGCTCATGCTAGGAAGGGAAAAAGAAATGATTCTCCAAGGAGAGAGGCATCTCCAGAATAGAGGAAGACAAAGGACCTTAGCAAGGTCAAGTGTTTTTCTTGTCATACACTAGGTCACTATGCTTCACAATGTCCACACCGAAAGAAAGGGAAAGGGTAGCATCAAACATCATCAACAAAAGTGGATGAGGTTGCATACAAGATTTAGAGGGAGTTCTTATTAGTCTCCGCTCTTTTTGGTACAGTTTCTGGTAGTGGGACTTTGTTGGTGGACACTGGAGCCACATGTCATATGACAGGAGCACGAGAGTTGTTCGAGAGCTTCACGAAGTCCGTCTCAGTTTTTGCATGTGGAACTTGGTATGGGTACCAAGCATGTAGTGCAAGGATCTGGAACAATGTCATTCTAGATGGAGTTAGGAGATGTGTTGAGAGTGACTATTGTGCTATGGGTGCCAGAATTCAGGAAGAGTGTGGTCTCAATATTAGCGATGGGAATAAGGGATTTGATGTAGTGTTCCAAGATGGACATGTACTAATCAACCCCAAAGGATCTAGCACAAACACAATAGCCGTTCTTGGAGTTGGAGAGAGAAACTTGTAAAGGATAAAGGGCCAACCTATGCGAGCTATGGCAAGGATAAATTGGCAGTGAACAAGGAGCAAGTAGCTCTGAAGGTTGTGAAAAATCAGAGGTAGTAACCAGGCTCAGAGGGAGATTCAACTGTCTAGAGGAAGTCAACCTTTAGGTTCAGGTGGGAGAGAGGAGTCTTCCAAGACTATCAAGAAGGTGTCATGGGTTGAGATGACCAGGTAGGAAGCTTAGAAGCGGGAGGCTTTTAGGAGCAGGAAGGGTCCAAGTCATATAACGATATTTTCTTTTGTGTCAAAGGAAGAAACCGTGGTAGTAGATCCAATTTGGGAGGTAGAGCCACTTCCAGTGTGGGAGACATATATACTTCCAGGTAATGGTGGATGGAATACCTCCCTCGCTAAGAGGGAGTGTTGATGTTCTGTAGCATTGGGAGGTATTCCCACTTTGGCCTTGGTGTCGGGCATGTGGGAATCTTTGTTGACACTCACATTGCATTGAGAAAACCCTTTTTGTATGGAGATGGGGTTTGGAATTGTGTTGTTGGGGCTTCACACCCACATGGAGGAATAAACAATTCTAATTTGATGTTGAGTTTAAAAGGGGATCCTAAACTCATTCATTAGACTCCTATAAAAGTAGAGGTAATGTGAGGAGACAAGACACATCTCACTGTGACATTATCGAGTTGGACTAAGTGAGTGAGCACTTGTGCCAAGGAGATTGGGGTGGCAATTTCAGCAAGGAAATTTTTCACTTTGGAAAATTTGGCCCAGGGTTTTCTGTTTTCTAATTTTCAGCCAAAGAGAGGAGGCTACACGTGTGAACTCACATGTGTGAGAGGAAGAGGGAGAACAATCTGCACGTGTAATCTGTACAATTCGTACCACACGAGTGGACCATAAACAATCTGCACGTGTAATCTGTACAATTCGTACCACACGAGTGGACCATACAACATGAAAAAACAACCCATCGCAGTGGTCGCGACAAACTGCAGCACACATGTGGACCATAGTCGACGCAGGGATCAGATAGTCCGCACCACACATGTGGACCATATATAGTCGCATATTAGGGATGCATGTGACTTAGCAGTTTTGCAAGTTGGAAGGGTTTTTATGGGAAATTTGTTGAAGTTGTAATTTTGTTGAGAGAACTGTTTTTGTCCTCATGATTACTCAATCTGAAACTTTATAGAACAAAATTTTTGTGTCTCTTATGTATGGATGATTTCCAACCTTGTGTTTTCACCATAATTTTCATTACAAATTTAGTGTAAAATTATTTAGTGATAACAACCCTAGTTTACTGTTTTAGGTCACTTGGAAGTAATTTTCAGATCTGAAATTGTATGCATTGATTGCTTGGAAAATTTGACAATACCCGAGGTTGATGGGCATGCCTAAGTAACAAGCTCACATCGAATCTCAAGAAGAACTGCACAATTTATCTTTGAGTTCAATTTCCTTGTCTTTCAAGAAAAATATCAAAAAGAGTTCCTAAAAACTCAAAACCATTACTCCCAATGATTTTAACCATTGGGTCCCTAGGACCACATCAACACTAGCCATTTGGATTGTAATCATTGGGCTATCTAATAAATGATCCCCCATAGTTAACTTTAATACTATGGTACCTTCCTGAATAGTTTATGGTACCCATCTACGATCATTAACTCTAGTTTTGGATATATAAAGAAATTGAGAAATTTGGCTAATTTGTGGTTAATGAAATTATGAATATTACCTCAATCAACCATTGTTGTTACCATTTTGTTCTTGATACATTCTTCCATCTTGAGTGTTTGGGGAGTGCTGATGTTGGCCAAACCATGATAAGATATGGTTGGAGTAGTCTCGTTTGGTTTTGGATCTTGAGAAGGTTCTAACTCTTGCTCTTCTTCTTCTTCACAATCTATATAGAATAATTTCTTCTCACCACACTCAATACCCTCACTATACTTGATATCACAATTTGAAACATAGTCCCTTTGCTCTTCTTTCATCCAATTTCCAAGGTGTCAACCTTGAGTGATGTTTGGAGTGGGAACATTGCACTCTTTGCAGGTGTTAATGGTGACCCTTCTGGCAGCCATATTTTTACCTTCAACTCTCTTTGCCACATTGAAAGCCTTATCAAGGATTTAGGGCCAAAAGATGCACATCATGTTGAATGCTCTACTTTAAACTACCCATAAAGTGATCCAACAATTTATCCTCATAAAGGTCCTTCACTCTAAGACTCAACTTTTGAAATTGTTGAATGTGTTATGTAAGTGGACTTCTTTGCCTTAGATTTGTCAATTGACTAAAGAATGTGTTGTTCCTACTATCTTTATAATGTGCTATCAATCTTCCGTAAAAATAGACTAAGACATAATAGAGTCTTTTTTGCATTCACAAAGTCATTTGTACCACACAAATTGATTAGGTTCTAAATACACGGATGCAATAGTTACCTTCTGTAGAGTTCACACTTGGTGTAGATCAAATAATCGTTTCATTTGGAAATATCCATGTCATGGAATCATTTCCATTGAAATTTCTTATATCGATCTTGGGAATGAAATAGTTCCTTGGTCCCATGTTGGAATCACAATGATGTGGATCTTGAAGCGATGAATGATCACGTGTTTGTCATTGGATCCTTTTCTTCTCTAGATGTGTTAACATGTTCTCCATATGTGATTGGGAATTAATCCTATTGCTCTCCTTATCCTCTTCTTAAGGAGGATAATTTAGGATAAGGAGGCTTGTTAACTCCTTTACATGGTCCTCCTTCATATATTTGAGATTCTCTTTAAGATAATCTTTGCTTGCCATGGTTGACTTGATATCATCTTTAAAAATTTACAATTCTATTTTACTTACCATATTTGGGATGTCAGCCTTCTTTGGCATCATAGTTTCCATGCTTGCTATTTTCTCTTCCAACTCATACAACTTAAATTTCACATCTTCATTTTCATCTTGTGTTAAGAATGAGCCTTTAGAATCCTTTGTCGACACTGCATTTGGCTTTATATGCCTACAGATGACGGGCTAGCATTTTGCAAGGTCTTATGGGCAAGGGAGTCTAAGGATCTATAGCTCTTTGATACCATTGGGTTTCCAAAAATAGAACTTGGTTGATCTTTCACAATGTTGATTATGGAGGATGGACTATACCCTTAGTTGTACCACCCAATTCCCAAGTGGGCGAGAGTGATATCCCCACACGCTATGCTAAGTATACTATGGACACAAATGGCTGAAAGACTAAGTATAATCTTAGGTATGCCTATGGGGCTGTCAATGTACTCCAAGGAACATGGAATATCAAACTTGTAATCATATTTTGTGTAATATGGTACTACTAATTGGGTACCAATAGAGGTGTGTAAGGGTGTCCTATGATGACCCCACTTGCATTCTCTACGTGTGTGCTTCTTAGCCACAAGTTTTACCCCCAAACTATAGAGCCCCATGTTTACAGATGTCGACACACATCTCTAGCCTTAAAAATTTACTTGCTTCAAAATAGAAAGAAAATTGTAAAATTGGGGTCTCCTCATAAACCTTGCAAACCCTCATTTGGGGCCTACTCTGCTAGTCGATCTTGCACTTGACATAAACTCGATTTCGTTGCATTTATGAGTCTGCAATTTCGTATTGTAACAACTTGATATCTTTGCTTTAGACTCCCACATCATTCAATTTCAAGTCTTCAAGAGGAAGTTAGGTCCAAGCTACCAAAACCTACTGCTTTCGATGTCTTTTAAGGGAGTGATCTTGTATGCATTGTCACTTTGCCAATATTTCTCTAACATGTCTCAAATTCGGGCTTGAAACACTTGTGTTCATCTTTTGTCCAATCCTACAACTAACGCTCAATTCGAACCTCACAATCTTTAAATATCATTGTTTTATTGAAACCACATGTTCAAGCCTAGTTTGGGGAAAAGAAAAAAAACCATAACTTGTACACGATGTAACTTTGAAAATATGGTGAATTAGAATCTATTTTTTTTACCCATTGTACTTCATTTTTTTCCTTGAAATTTCCACACAATTCCAATGATCCAAAAAAAGTGAGAGCAAGGTGACTTGTTTGAAGGAGTCAAAGCAATGATCATCTTATTTGATACCAAATTTATTGACTAAATAACGAAATAAGCATAAAAAACCCAATTATTTAATGACACACAAAATGAAATGAAAGAGGGAATGAATAAAAAGCCTTTCAAGGGGATAAACTCCCATTAGAAGATATTAAATGCACAAAATATGATGATCCTTCAAATGAGTTTCCTTGATGTATATATAGGAGATATAGGGGTAGAAAACAACAATAACTGTAATGATAATGAATAAGGGAGAGAAATAACCAGTATGTTGTGCAACATTCAATGTTACTGCAGGTGGTATATACATTGTCAGATATATCCCGACATATATACCAAGGTGATCCGATAGTATATATGCCAGTCGTCACATCATTGAATGTTGCTCAACATGATGGTTATTGCTCGCCAATGAATAAGGGTTATGGTTTGAGGCTTAACGTAAGGAGGGATGCACTTGTTGATCCAAGGCATAATTTGTATTGGGGAGGAAGAGTTCTTCAATAAAAACTTTGATGATTAGATAGTTGAAGAAAAAACTTGAAAAAAGATGAGAAACACCTATTTATTAAAAGGATAGATAAACCCTTACTTTAAACACAAATTACCATCAAGAGGTTATTAAATTTTTATTACACAAAAGTGACTTTTCACAATCATATAAATATAATATTATAAAAGAATACGACTAAAACATTATTACAAAATTATGAGCTTACATACAAAATAGCTCGTGTAGGGGAACATAGAGTGTTGTTCCATTTCCTATCATACATGCACAAGAATATGAGTTTGTATTTAAGTACATAATATAATATTTTGGAGAAACCTAGGTCCATTAAACATCATTTGTTGAGCCATTCAACCTAGAGGCCAATTATTGTCCATTTAGTGAGGAGACTATTCTAACAAGATAACTTGCCTCACCTCCTCTTTTGCTTCACTCTTTCAACCATCACAGTGTGTGGAGGTGAGAATTCATTGAAATTCTAAAATCTCTTTTGTGAAATCATCCTATTTCATTGGCATCCTTAGTGGATATTTAAGATCTAGAATTCCGTAAATTTACCTTTCTAATTTAGATTACAAACAACATTAATCAAGTCCCGCTAATTGGTTTAAAGAAAAAAAAATACTTCTTAAAATTGCTTTGTAACATTTTAAGATGATCTTCCATCAAATTTTGTTTGTCTATAGGATTTTACTAATTGGACATCATCACTATGTGACATTTTTTTTTATCAATCTTGATTCTTGATTTCTATGTGATGTGTCTATGGGTAGAGATGAATCCAGAGGCGGGTGTAACTCATATTCTCACTCCACGTGTGCTCTCTTAAGATATAAATAACTGTTCAAGTATATGGTTAATAACATGTGTTTCCTCCAAAAAGGTCATAAGTTCAAATCGGCGAGGTATATATACCTCCGTAGACTTTAGCAGTCAAATTGCT
>SNQJ01S0055987.1:1211-13970 GCA_010110895.2 Picea sitchensis
TTTTTTGTCCCCGCAGGTTTCGAATCGGTGACTTTAACATCACAGAGTGGCTTAACAACACACTTCGTCACCGACTGTCCTACACCTCGGGGACTGTTATGAACCTTCACTATTAACCAACCAATATATGATCAAATATCATGGGCTCTATAGCCCCCCTATGTCTTAACATAGTGCTCAGGCACCCCACTTTCTCAATAAACTTAATGTAACATCCCCCAACTCAACCAGGGAATGCTACTTGTGGAATACACATAAAATTGAAATTATTCTTGTTGATTCATTTACTATAGCTTACCAGCTACGATTTAATTCACATTTTAAAACGATTTTGATACCCATAAGGAAATGCATCTATAGCAATATAAATGAACATGAATGCAGCAAATGACTCATTCACAACAACAATAAACCATTTGCATACACATAGTTAAGCACAACAATTGAACTCATGAAATAACTCAGGAAAACAAATAAACACTTATCTTTACAAAACGTTTATGCAACCAAGTGCTTAGGAAGAACGTTCCACCCAACCATATACATGTTCTAAATCTCAATATCAAGTCACCTCCGAGCTAGGGCTAGGAATCCACAAAAGAAATGTGTCTCTCATATTCCACTCACAACTCACTATCACACGAACCATTGTTATTCTCCTACAGACATCCAGAATTCCTTCCAACTCTCTTCCTCTCAGCCTTCCCAACCCAAGGAATGTACCCTTTCACTGCTCTCAGTCCATTAGGTGTCCCATTCATTTATCATGGTCTCTCTCGCACAGACAACTAGGAATCTCTCTGTTGGGAAATCCAGGGAAATCACTGTTGGGAAAACTAATAATAACCAACAAAAAAACACGTGTTGTTACAATACAACTCACTCAGGAGTCCACTCTTCAGTTATGACAACCTGGTTCTTCAATTTCCAGCTCCAAATATGCTCCAAAACACTCCAGCCTGCTCCTAAAATTTCCCAGCCTTCTTGCTCTAGCTCTAGTGCTCTTTTTTTTTCTTTCTTTCTTATTGTTCATCCAAAACTGAGTGTGTAAAAACTTCTTGTAACAACCCATACAAATTTCCTCTATTTTCCCAAGACAATTGACTGCTCACTCTACCCAATGTTGATTACTTCTTCCCCATATTTTCCAATAACTATGGGATGTAACTCTCACACCCACCCTCTTACATGAGTTTAATGAATGAGCTCTCACACACTCAAACATAAATTGAAGGTTTCCCCCAAATGATAGTAAAATTTAGAAAACTAGGTTTGGATTAATACCCATAATTGATTTCCCCCTTGGACCCCCTCTTAGACACTCCCTAGGAATTCCCCTCTCTTGTGGATTAAATAGCCCCCATCTCTATCCTTATTCCCAATAACTGGTATCACATTATATTTATTGAAATTTAGAAAATACATTTTGCATATTACATCGTTTGGCCACAACCTATTCATATCTACATTATGCATTAATTAAACTGTGGATTATAGTGGGGATGTTACACTTAACTATCGACAAATGAGTCACTTTTAACTACCAATGAATCCCTAGCCCACTTATGTTTTAACACAATGCCATTGGTTATGAACCTATGACCAAATTTCATGGTCAACCTATAATATGAATACAATAAAAAAAAATAAAAAAAAATTCATAAATTTTAAATCAAAAAATTATTACTTCATTAATATATAAAATTCAACTTAATACAAATGGATTTTGAATTAAGGTTAAAATTAATTTATCTTAAATAAACTTCTATGACAATATAAGTAGTCTAGATTTATCATAATTTGAATCTATTAAGATCGATTTATTTTAATGTGGATGGGTTCATCATTGATATTGTGTGTTGGTAAAAAAACAATAAAGAAAGATGCTACATAGATTTGCCTAGGTTAATGATATCTTTTAATGCTCCTTCTATATATCTATATAGATATATAATTTATAATAGTTCATATATATATAATTAATTTAGATGACATTACATTTATTATTATTTTATGTTTTTTTTAATTATTAAATATTATATTGGGTCAATATATATTATTCCTTAGTGAATCCTAACTAACCAACTAACCATTCCTCTTATTAATGTAAAATATGTAGAATTTCATGATTATTTATAGATAGTTATTCTTTAAATATTTGATGGAGTGACTTTTTCTCCATTATTAACGAAATAAGTCATTGGTTTAGTAAAACATGAAAGAGCTACAAAGTAGCTAATCGTGTCTTTTGGGATGAATCTCATTATATATATATAATTTAGAAGAAAGGAAAAGTCTTACAAATAATCGATTATGGAAGTGTATCATATCATTGCTATATGTCATAGCAATTTTGAAAAATAGAAGCTAGCATTTGTATTTGGTGGGTGAAGTTTTGATTTATCTATATATATAATTTGGAAGAGAGGAAAAGTCTTACAAATAATCGATTGTGGAAGTGTATCATATCATTGTTATATGTATATAATTTGGAAGAAAGGAAAAGTCTTACAAATAATCGATTGTGGAAGTGTATCATATCATTGTTATATGTCATAGCAATTTTGAACAATAGAAGCTAGCATTAGTATTTGGTTGGTGAAGTTTTGATTTATCTAAGAGTTTTTCCCATTAGCAAAACCATTAATCCTATAAAGGAGGATAAATATTATATGTTTTAATCTTTTTCAATTTGCCATAATTAAAAATTGCTTAAACAATATTTAATGAAATTACAATTTTAAAGATTCTCTGATAATTTTCTCGCACTCATGATTCTCTTATAATTTTCTCTCTTGCACTATTTTCCTTATATTAAAGAAAAATACATCTCATAAAAAAATCATTATTGCGTTAAAAATAAGTTCACTTTTTTTTCTATTAAAAGTTCAATGGTTTGAATGACATTACATAAGGCTTGAGCCCCGATCAAAAACATAAAAGTTAAATTAAAGAGACTAGAGTATGTTGATTTTGACCAAATGGAACAAATGTAAGACAAAATGGCACACTAAAGTCAATCGCCATTTTGTCCATGGATTTTTTTATGATACCTTGATCCATAATAAAACATGGGAGACACATGTGGATCAAGCTTTACAAATCCTCCACAATCACTAATGATTCATCAAATGCTTTAAATGTGTTTTTGGTGTCTTGGATGTGGAATATTTGGGGCACATTGTCAGTTGGGATGGAATACATGTTGATCCTAGGAAAATCAAGGAAAAGAAAGAATGTAAGTGCCTCAAGAATCTCAAAACTTTGCATGGACTCCTTGGCTACACTAGTTACTGCAAGAAGTTTGTGCAAAGTGATGGTAAAATTACACTTCCCCTCACCACCATGTTTGAGACAAATGCCTTTGACTGGAATGACACTATAGAATAGGACTTTCAGGATTTAAAATAAGTCATGCATATTACTCATGTCCTAGCCATGTTGGACCTCAATAAAACTTTCAGTTTGGAATGTGATTGTTATTGGATAAATCGGTGAATGCGGACATAAATTGATCTCCCTAGATCCATCTATATCTAGAACAAAACGAGACAGAACATGGCGCTTTCCCTAATCCCAATCATTGAATTTACTATCATATAGGAGATGAATGACATACCTTTGAATATCGCCTCCTTATGTATTTGTTGTCCATGCTTCGCTCCGGTGCTCTTGTGATATCGGTCCTGCAATGACACAAACCAACCAAAGTGAAAGAAACAATAGTATGTTCAATGAAAACTTATACATGTGATCAAGGAGTCATGTAATAAAATGAGAATGATTTTATGGGAAAGAAACATGCCATTGTATTATATTAAGTGAAAGTGGAAGATACAACAAACAACCTTGATGTTGCAAGGTTCCCTTTCGGTGGCCCTTTGCTCCAACACACACACTTGCTCCAAACTTGCATGAAGAGGATCCATAATAAATTGATGGACAAATGAAGACCTCAAGCATCAATTGAGATAGAATCCCTCATACAATTCTCAGCCTATTCCTTCATTAATTCCTTTCTTAACCTTTTCCATGAGAAATCCACCATTATATAGGAGAAAGAGAGATGATTAAAGAGATTAGGATGATCCCACCAAATCAGAGAAGCGAGTAGGATCCCAACTGTACGGATGCCACCTCATATTCTAGAAGATTCCCTTCTAGAACCTTCCTGAACTTCGACCTTTTCTCAGTTTTTCCACACCATCGCACCCTGGCTATAGTGTGGCCTGCGAAAACGCCGCAAACCAGCTTTAGGGTAGACTGTGGTGATCAAGCGCATTGTATCTTATTCTTGGCCTGCAACGTCCTTTCTTAACAAGTTTTTAAAGAAGAGGAAACCAATCACTTTTTTCATGAAGAAAGGTTATTTTGGGAGCTTGAACACACGCTATAGAAACATCATTATGGTGACTAAAATAATGTGTAACAGTGATGAATCGGGAAAAGGTATTGGGTTAATGATAATGCAAGAGGGATGTCCCTTGGCCTTCACTAGTAAACAATTGTTTGATAAGAACTTGGGAAAATCAACCTATGAAAAAGAAAATGATGGCTATTCTTCATGTAGTTGATATGTGACAACATCCTTACTTGATTGAGCATCATTTCTAGATTAAGACTAACCATTGAAGTTTTAAACACTTCTTGGAAAATCATTGTCCACACTAGAGCAACAAAAGTGGGTCACCAAAATGTTAGGCTATAATTATGAGATCGTCTACAAGAAGGGTAAGGAGAATGTGGTGGTTGATTCTTTATCTAATAAATATGAGAAGGAAGAATATTGATCTGTTTTCACCCATCAAATAGAGGCCATTTTTTTTAAACTTGGAAAGTTCCAAATAATCTTCAATTATTGATTGTGAAGACCCAACAAGTTTCCAAGTTCTTCATCATGAAAGTCTAACAGGGATAGTTTCTATTTGAAACAAAAGAGAAGGAAAGGAAATTATACTAAAAACAAGTAAATTACTTATGTCGATATTCTCACTGAATAGCCCTATGTCTCAGCTCCGTCCAACATTTTACGAAATCTAAAACAGATCGCATATGCCCAAGATATGTCAATTTCCTCATTCATCTCTATACTATCACTTCATACTTAGCCATTTTTCCTCCTTTCCACTTTACTCTCCTTCCTCACTAATCTCCATACTTAAACATTTTTCCAATCTTCCACACAATTTCCATATTTACCTATTTTCCACATTTAACCATTTCCATACTTACCCATTTCTATTTTCATTATCCACTTAGTTAATTTTCATAATACCCACCACTTAATCATTTCCACAATTTCTATGTTTTTAATTCATTTCCATGTTCATTTTCATAATTCATTTCCATTTTATATTTCCACTTATTCATTTTGATTATTATTTCCATTATTCATTTCCATTTTCCATTTCCACTTATTCATTTTCATTATTTCTACATTCATTTTTCATTTTCATCTTCTATTTTTACACTAAGTCTTCCATTGCGGATGTTGGACAACCTTCCTCTTCACCTTTTTTCCCCATGTCTTGTGTCCCACACCCTTCATGACCTAGTCATTTTACTAAGTTTTACACTTGGTTTTTATTGAGTCCTATACTTAGTTTATTTTTTATCTTTGAATGCATTGCAGGAGTCTTGTTGTGGGAGACAAATCTATTCTTGTCCCACAATTTCTATTATTATCCCGCAATTCTTCATTTCATGTGTCCCGTAACCCGCATCCCTATCTAATACTTAGTCATTTTTACTAAGTGTTATCTCATCACCTACCTCCTTTACCTCTGCATTTCCGTAACTCCACAAACACTTCATTTAATTTTTCAATATTATTTATTATCCTAAGTTTCTTCCTTCTTTTTGAGGACCTACCCTACTGGAACATGTGGCAATGACATGGACATAAACGTAGACCTATCCCTGGGTGACACATGGCAGTGAGGTGGACCTATCATATGTGGACATGTGGAAATGAAGTGGACATACCCCCGGGTGAAACATGGATGGAAAAAAATGATTGGATAGTGACTTGGCATGATGATTAGGTGATGATGGTGCAGTCAAAATATACTTTGTGGACAAGCTACGCACAATTATATGGAACTTTTAACTTCATTCACAAATAACATGGATATGACATTTCTTTATAAATAAGTCATGAGAACCATCCCACAATGTGTGTGGGATAAAGAAAGACAAATTTGCAAATCAAAGGCCCATATTTCATGAGGACAGATCAACGATGGTTGAGTCTCCATATTCCAGAGCTCATAACTTTTGATCTTGACGTCTGATTTGAGCTCGTAGAAAAATTAAAGAGATGAAGAAAACATTAGAGGTGGTTTCAATGGCTGAAATATTAGTCATTAGGCCCTAAAAATTAAATTACAGTTGAGACTATTTTTGGTCTTAAAAATAAATTATTTTCAGAAATTGATTTATTTAAAGAAGTTCATGAGCTTCTAAAGTGGGTCCCAATTGATGGCACACATTTCTAATCTCACACAGGGGGGAAATAAAACCCTAACCCTAACTGAAAACTAGTTTCAAGAAGATGAAGAAGATATTACAAAAGAGAAGAAGAGGCATATTCAAAGGGTTGGCGGTCGATTGTTAGAGAGTTCGCCATAGGGGTCTTTTTGCTGGGAGAAGGTTCTGTCTTTCAAAATATTTGTGAATCAATCTTCTTGACTTTCTCCTTCATATTCTTTTCTACTCAATTGTCTCAATATTTTTCTATACATTCTCCATGACATTTCAGGTCAAGAGGAGCAAAATTCCTTCTTGTAAAAAGTAGATGCAATTTATTTTAGGTTTATGTAATTGTCATTGAAATGTTGTTGAGGTTGTTTAAGCCCTCTTGTTTCAAACATGTTTAATCATATTTCATTTGGGATATGATTATTAATTTCTCCCACAAAGAACTATTTCGGGTCATTGCATTGGTGATTTTTCATACTTTGAGTCTAAAGCATGAAATTTCAAATGTATTTTCCATCAAAATCCTTTTTGAGTTGTAATAAAGAAATCATGTAAATTTCTTTGGTGACCTACCCATTTTATTTTTCCTTTCGTCTTTCAAAGTCATAGTTGATATTGGATTCACAAAAGTTTAAAAGGAAGGTAAAATATTTGTCGAAAGAAAACTTTGTACAAACCTCTTTTAGTTATATTTATTCACTTTTTGTTTCCATGAATAAGATGATGTGCTTAATGAATAAATATGCTAAATGAGAGCTTTGTTGGAAGATATTTTGGGGTTTTCTCTTTAGTACTCACCCATTGCATTCATATACAACCATACAAAGAATATTCCAATATATCAAGAGAGGAGAACCACCTCTATAAAAATGAGGAGAGTCTTTCTTGTTCCCCACAAAATTTTCTCTCAAATGTTGGTCATTTTCCCTTGACATAAAAACGATCAACAAAAACTCATTATTTTCTTTATCTTTACCAGTTCCCAATTGGATAGAGGAGGTACATGTAGGAATGGTTGTATAATGCCAAGATCATTCAACTTCTCCAACAACTCTAGGTTGACCCACATACACACAAGGGAAACACTTTGTAGAATGATATATAACAGATGAATTTTTTTGGTCCAAAGTTTAGCATTCAAATCAAGGGTGTTAACTAAATTACATTTCTCTCCAACAATGGGTCACTCAGGGTGTCAGAAAAAATATGAACAGATTAAGAATTCATTATTTTGGGATGGCATGAAGAAAAGAATTTGCACCTTTGTGGAAATATGTGACACATGTCAAAGGAACAAGGGTGAAAAAGTGAAGCCTCCAGGAGCATTACATCCTTTACCAATTCTTGCAAAGTTTGAACTGATATTTCCATGGATTTTATTTTGGTGTTACCTCGAGTAGGAAACAAATAGATCATCATGGTGTTTGTTGACAACATTTCCAAATATAATCACTTTTGTGCTTTACAACACCTATTCAAGACCTCATCAATGGCACAAATATTCATGGATAATGTTTTTAAGCTACATGACATTCCTAGTTCAATTATATTGGATCATGATCTTACATTCACAAGGAATTTATGGTAGGAGTTGTTTAAACTACAAGGTACCCAATTGAAAATGAGCATGACATATCACCCCCAAACAAATGGTCTGACATAAGTGGTCAATAAGCATCTGGAAATTATTTGAGATGTTTTTCCTTGAAAATAAAAGTACATTGGATTTAGTGGCTACCCCTTGTTGAATGGTGGTACAATACCACTTATAACGGTGCTACCACAATGTCATCCTATGAATTAGTCTAAGGATAAAACCACCATAAGTGGTTTTTTACTTACTAAGCACATCCAAGGTTTAGGAGGTTGATAAAACCTTGCACGCATGTGTTGACATTATCCATATCATCAAGGACAGTTTGGTATTGGCTCATAATATAATGAAGCAATAGACTAATCAACATTGATCTAAGCACCACTTTCAAGAATGAGATCAAGTATTATTTTGTCTCTAGCCCTATAAGCAAACATCACACAAGGATAAGTGTCACTAGAAGTTCGTAACTAAGTTTTATGGGCCCTATCCCATACTCAAATGTATGGGACTAGTTGCTTATAAGTTGGTTGTCCCATCCCAGTCTAAGATCCATGCAGTGTTTCATGTGTCATTCTTGAAGAAAGTGGTGGGGCTGAATCTCCGTGTTCAAACCATTCTCCCATAACTAGATGAAGATGGTTCCATTTGGTTGTAGCTAGAGGTAATTTTAGGCAAAGAGGGTGTCATCTACACCAGTGCACTATCCAGGAAATCGTAATCTAATGGAAGGATATGCATCTTGAAGATGCCATGTGGGAACCATCCATGATCCTACAACAATTTCCTCATCTCCAGCCTTAAGGAAAAAAGTTCTTTTTAAGGGGGAAGGCATGTTAGTTTCCCATCCTAACTCTCATAGTTAAGGGACTAGGTTCTTACTTAATGTATAGTGGCCATCTTTATTAATTAAAGTCCACTAGTTAGTTAGAATGTGTAGTCAATAAATGTCCTCAATAAAGAAGGTCCACTAGGTAGTTGATGTAGCCTCATTAATGAAGGCCCACTAGGTGGTTAGTATTTGGGAGAAATTGAAACTATTTATAGTAGTAGAAGCTACGTAGTCAGGTTCCAAATGATTAATATTGTATTGGAGCTATTCTCAATTGGAGGTTTCCCCCTTAGTGAACATTGCTTCCTATTCAGAATATCAATCAATAAAGGTTTAGATATTGTTGCCACTTCAATAATTTGGTTCTATTTTATTTTCTTTATGTAGTTACATTTATTTCACTATTTCTTTGAGTTTTCTATTTTATCTATCAAGGTATGCGACATCAACCCATAAATCTAGCAAAACGAATAAGAAGCATTGCAAGCTCTACTTAAAGCATAGAAAAAGGACAAATCCTACTAGAGACTCAAATTAAGAACCCTTTAGCTAAAGGAGGGTGAGAAAAAAACATAGTATTTCCATAAATAGGTTGGCACAAGAAGAATAAAAAAGCATGTTGCCGAAATAGATCTTAAGAATGGACAGAATGTGATATCCTTTGAAAGGCTTAAGGGGATATCTCATGATCACTTCAAATCCCTCTATTTAGAAGGGTCTCTACCCTCTCCAATAGCTTGGACCTCAGTATTATGAAACATCCCTCCCCTCATTAAGTAAGAGGACAATCAAAAGATCACTAATGAAGATACAAAGGAGGAGATAGAGAACACTTTGTGTGCATTGTGCATTGAATCCAGATAAATTTCTTGGACTAGATGGCTTCACTAGTTGCTTTTATCAAGCGTGCTAGCACACCATTAAATATGATGTTTGTGGGATGATAGAGCACATAATAATTAATGAGAAGTTAGGAGGAGGAATAAATTCCTCCTTCCCAACATTGATCCTCAAAGGAAAAAATCCTACCTCCTTTCATCGACTCTGCCCCATCTCCCTCTGCAACATCTCCTACAAAACATTATCAGAAATCATATCCTCCAAACCAAGCACAACTCCTCTCTTGAATCATTTCTCTCGGGTAGAGAGGATTTTTGAAGGGGTGATGAATCTTAGATCTATACCGGTGAAGAATCCATCCACTCTAGAAACTAGGCTAGGGAATAAGGCACGATCATCAAATTGGATATGAGCAATGCTTTTGATAGAGTTCACCACTTCTTCTTATTAGAAGTTCTCAAGCGGTTTTCATTCTCCATGGTCTTCATTAATTAGGTAACAACATGAGTGAGAGGGACCTAGATTGCATCCCTTCTAGATGATAAGGCAACATAGTACTTCATAAGTCCATAGGATTACAACAAGGCTTCCCCCTTTCGCTCCTTCTCTATATCATCATGGTTGGAGACCTAGGTAGCACTCTCAATGCAACTAGGGTTAGTGATATTTAGGTCGGAGTCAACAATGCAAGAGGCATTAAAAACATCTATCACTCATAGTTTATTGATGGCACACTATTGGTAGGGATAACCTCCAACAACATATCCATAATATTCAAAAAAATATTCGATCAATTTCTAGATGCATATGGGGGACTAGTGAATAAATTGAAAAGTAAATTTTATGGTCGAAACACCTCCATTGGCCACTTAGGTTAAATAGAAAGACTCCTCAATTTTCCTCTTGAGATGCAATGGTCCTACTTTAAATATCTAGGTATTCTCGTTTTTGTTTTTCCCATTTACATGTGCTTCACCATGCTCACTTTGATAAGCATCCTTAACAACATCGGGAAAGAGATCACAAGATTTCTATGGAAAAGTGATAAAACTAATGAAAAAAATCAACTTGGTGAACTAGAAGATGGTATGAGCTACTAACAACATTCGAGGACTGGAAATTAATGACCCCTCCCTCATGAATATAGCTCTGGGAGAAAATGTAGCATGGTGATTGGTAACTAGGGAGACAAAATGGTGGAAAGAGGCACCCCACAAGAAATATTAGGAAATTACACAAGAAAACATTGCATGGATCACCCTCTCCTAGAAACAAAAGGATCACAAGTCTTGAATCTATTGAAGGTTGCAACCTTTGTTATATGATCACATCCTTCATGGTAGCTAGGAAATGGGGAAATCATCTGCATCTATGAAGATAACATCCAAGGATGAAAATTGTTGAAGAAAAATGTTGCTTTCTTTGTTGCAAAAGGATGGCTCACATCAAAGGGGCTCACTACCCTCACAAACTTGTCCACTTGGGATCTAGAAAAGGACATAAATTGGTTGATTGCACCAATGTGTATCCTCCTCCATAAGTTCAAGAAGGTATTTCCTCCCTCTAGCATATTCTAAAAGGAACTTGTCTCCTTCATTGAGCCATGAGTGATGTAAGTCATCGAGGCTCCACAAGCAAAGCATATAGTGTCAAGTAGGGTTATGAACACCTCCTACCATAACAACATAATCCATAGATCTCTAGGCTATGGAGTAAGATATATAATTGAGATTTCCTCCAAAAAATTAAACTCTTTAATTGGTTAATGGTACAAGGGAATATCTTCATACCAGTCATTCTAAGGAAAAAAGGTATTACAAGTCCATCCAGATGCACCATTTGCAAAAACTTAGAGGAAACAATCTCCCATTTATTTATAGAATGAGTATCAAAGAAACCATATGGTAAATTGATCTTTCAAATTTACAAATTGACATTAACCCCTTACAGATTGAAATCAATTATTCATTACTTGGAAGATAGCTTATCCAACTTCTCTAAAAAATTACTCACTCTTAACTTAGAAATGAAATTCCTTCCCCAAATATCTTGCTTGGCATATTTGTTTATCAAGAAATAAACATATATTTAGAAATTAACCTATTGTTCTTAGTCACATAACATGCACAANTCCAACTTCTCTAAAAAATTACTCACTCTTAACTTAGAAATGAAATTCCTTCCCCAAATATCTTGCTTGGCATATTTGTTTATCAAGAAATAAACATATATTTAGAAATTAACCTATTGTTCTTAGTCACATAACATGCACAATCTCTACAACCTCCCCCTCCTTCACCTACTCATCCTTATGACTTTGGAATGTTGCATGTGTTGTTGTTGCATATTGTCCAAGAATGTTTGGGCCCTTAAGAGGCATCTCGCTTAGTGCAATCGAGACTTGCAAGATACTCATGAGTACCTAACATACACAATGCTTCAATCTGCTTGCTAGAAGGCACAATTGAAAGCTCGTCTAGAGAGAATGGAGGAAAAGGGGAGAGCTTGTAAACGTGAACAAGGTGAGAAACTATATAATTATAGGCCATTAGGAACATAGGTAATGAAATGACCACCACCATGGCTTACCTCGAAGGAGATGAATCCATCCCTCTAAAAATCTATGACAATGCCCTACACATATAGCTAATTTCATGGGATACCGTGCAATGGAGAGAATTCTACATGGTCCTCTTTGTGAGGGAAATGAAGTTGAACCAATGGAGAAGCTTTGACACCAAAATTTATACTAAATTTGTAGCTAGCATTGACATGTGATTCTAGATCTTGTTAATTATGTCATGTATTGTTATTGTTTCTATTTAATAAGTAAATTTGTTAAAGAATATACTTGCGACCTCTAACGTAAAAAACAATTATATTTTTTTATTAAACATATGGCAAAAAAGAATCTCTCCTCTGTTAAAACAAGACTCTATATTTTCATAATCAATTTTAAATGCTAAATGAGTTAGACTACAACAAAAATCTAATATATATATATATATATATA
>SNQJ01S0055987.1:14562-28434 GCA_010110895.2 Picea sitchensis
CAATTAAATTTTCCAACGTTCTATTTTTTTATATAATTTTATTTTAATTTGATTTAATTATTTTATTCACTAATATAATATATTTTTTTATATTAAAATATATATATTTCCATATAATAACATCTATTTCTATTTTTTTTAAGTATTATAATATTTTAAAAATAAGATATCAACTACTTTTCCATTTTGTTTTATCTACATTGCATAAAAGACAACGTTGTTATTCCTACCAATAATCTAACCTATATCAAAAAATGGTTCCGTAATTAGTTATGTTTTAATATAAGGTTTGGTCCCTAATGTAAATGGAATTAACTACTAACCAACAAATCACTTTTAAAGTGATTAGTTGATCAGATTGGCTATGAGCCTTGACTCCCAACCAACTAACTTATAATCAAATTGTGTTCACTCCGCAACTCGTTTGTGTTAAGTAACATAGTGGTTGGCCACACATTGGAATGTACTTAATTGCTAACAAATGTGTCATTTTAAAATTAATTTGTTGGTTAGATTGTTATGAGTCTTCACTACCAACCAATCAATCTATGATCAAATCTTAAGAATAGATTTAAATACCGACTAACAAGTCATTTTTTAAAATGATTTAGTAGTTAGATTGGTTATGAGCTTTCACTACCAATCAACCAATGGGTTCCATAGTCATCTACGTATTAACATAGAGCTTGAGAATCCCACACTACACATGGACTTAATTACCAATTAATGAGCCATTTTAAAAGTGGTTTGATAGTCATATTGGTTATGAGTCTTCACTACCAACCAATCAATCTATGATGGGTTCCACATCCACCTTAGACTTAACTCCCAATGATTGAGTCACTTTTAAAGTGATTTAATTATTAATGAATGAGTCACTTTTAAAGCATTTTGCTAGTCATATTGGTTATGATCCTTCACTACCAATCAATAAACCTATGATGGGCTCCATAGTCCACCTTGGACTTAACTCGCAATGAAAAAATCACTTTTAAAGTGATTTAATTATCAATAAATGAGTCATTTTTAAAGTGGTTTGCTAGTCATATTGGTTATGAGACTTCACTACCAACCATTCAACTTATGATGGGCTCCACAGTCCACCTTGAACTTAACTCCCAATGAACAAGTCACTTTTAAAGTGATTTGTTGATCGGATTGGTTATGAACTTTCACTACCAACCAACCATTATATGACCAAATCTCATGGGTTCCATAGCCCCCCTATGTCTTAACATAGTGCTTAGACACCCCACATTGCCAATAAACTTAACTATCGATAAATGACTCACTTACTCCATAGCCCACTTATGTCTATAGACAATGTCATTGGTTATGAACCTATAATCAAATCTCAAGGTCAAACTATAAATCTTAATACAATAAACAAAGAAGAAAAAATCAAAAATTTATTTCATGATTTTATTAATGAGTAAAACTCAACTTAATTCAAATGAATTTTGAATTAAATTAAGGTTAAACCTAATTTAGCTTAAATAAAATTCTATGACAATAAAAATAGTCTAGATTTAGCTTAGTTTGAATCTATTAAGATCGATCTATTTTAGTATGTGGGGGCTTATCATTGATATTTTGTGTTGATAAGAAACAACAAAGAAAGATGCCACATAGATTTTCCTAAATTAATGATGTCTTTTAATGAAAATCGTCTCACTCTCCTCCTTTTACAATAGTTGATACGATTATATATATATAATTTTATTTAGTTGGCACTAAATTTATAATTATTTCATGTTTATTTTTTTATTTATATATGATTTTATTTAATTGGCATTAAATTTATAATTATTTTCATGTTTATTTTTTATCAAATATTATATTGGGTCGACATATGTTATCCCTTATTAAGGTTCAACTAAACATTCATCTTATTAATGTTAAATATATAGAATTTCATGATTTTTCATAGGTAGTTATTCTCTTAATATTTGATCGGGGTAACTTTTCTCCATTAGTAATTAAATAAGTTATTGGTCTATGTTGGCACCCAAAGTTTTTAGTTAAATCAGATGTGTGCACAAACAAAGTTGTGCGCGCCTATTCCAGTTTTGAGCACACACAAGCAGTTGTGTGAGGATTGACAAGAAGTCCACGCCAGACCAAGTTTTGATATTGCATGCCAAGTCCAAGGTCTACCAAATGCGCGTCGGTCTGAGTTTTGGGATGCACACTAGAAATCAAGAAGACACACACTGGAATCAAGAAAAGAATCTTTAAGAAATATCCTCGAATGATCACTGCCAACAACACAAGGAAACATGGAGCCGAAAGGAGATGAGTTGGTCAAGTAGTTAATATTTCCTTGATTCTAGAAAGGCTACATGGGATGCATGAAGGTGACAAAAGCGTGCGAGACTGTTAGTTTGTTGAGTGAGTGAAGCAGATCTGAAAGAGATAGAGAGCCAGAGAAGAGAATGATATAAAAGGAAGCAATGACAACAGAAAGAGAGTTACTCACTCAGTTGGTTCACTAGGTTATTGCCAGTTGTTCATTGTTCTAGTCCATTAGCTCACTCTGATCCCCTGTAGAATTGTAATGTCTCTAATTGTAGCATGGGTCTATCATATGTGAAATGTTTGAAGGGATGTGCATGGCACAATGTATTGTAAATCTGGGAAGTTCTCTGAGGAAATATGAGACTTTGTTGTTGTCAATATATGTTTTGCTTAATGTATGTATGTGATTGGTGGAAAGAGGATGATAATAAAGCTACAACAATTATGATTTATCATATGTTACTTATGTGGCATTTGGATATGTGTGTGTATTGTTTTTGCATATTAATAATAGTAAGTTGTCAATTATGGAATGTATGAATGTCAACCCAAATGGATCTATGTGTATTTATCCCTTCATCCTCGACACAAGACCAGATGGTCTCTGTGATCCTCATAGCGTCTCGGGTGAGACCTTCTTTAGCCTTGGTTGAAGATTGATATGTTGATGCTTTGGGGGTTTTGTTGGTCAACTTTGGACGAACCCTAGGTCTTAACTCCCCAACGTTAATAAGTATGTGTGCAAGTGTGAAACTAACCAACAAATCGTTCCATTGCCTGGACTTGAAAATATTGTATTGAATGATGAAGATAGAATATGAGGTGGTATCCATCTCGAGAGGAAATTCAAGATTGGTTAACTGTGAAGGAACATGTGTTTTCCCAATGAAAAACTCAAGGTTTGAGGATCAACGTGAAGAGATGGAAATATAAGTATCTCTACATTGATATGCATGAGATGTTCTTCACTAAATTTCCTTGTCTATTGTATGAATGGTTGAAAAGGAAAATTGTTGCCAATTCGACTTTGTTGCCTCTAGAACCAATGGTTTGGGAACAAGTCAAACTTGATAGGCTAAAGGCATTGGAAAATAAATGGACTTGAGCCATTGATTTCTGGTTTGCTCGAGTAAAGGAGGGGTATATAATAGAATTTTTTGTGGAGTACACTAATTCTTTTAGTGAGGCTGAAAGAAAGTTCATGAAAGGTTCAAGGAAATGAATGATGGAAGAAATCCCACTCTGGATAAAGATGTTGTTCGTGGAGAAAGGATTGATTCCATGGAGCCCAATAGGATGGCTGAGTAGACTCTCCTAGCATTGGGGAGGTGAAATGATATGGGAAAAGTGAGAGAGGAGATGGATCCCTTGAGGAGGATCTAGAATTTTTCAAGATGAGGTGAGGAATGGAATGGACCCAAAGGAGCAGAGGAGAGAAAGAGCAAAAAGATACGCAAGGAAAGTTGATTTGAAGAGAAAAGAGGAAAAAAGAGGTGGAAAGAAGATAGTAAGGGGTGCTTAATGAGGATTCAGGCTTGGGATGAAGAGAAAAGAGACTTCATCAGGAGGAAGTACAAAAGAGTGTGATATGCCAAGGAGGAGCACAGGTGAATATAGGCACATGAAGAGGCGCAACGTTGAGAGTAGGGTGTCCAACTGGGATACCAATAGGAGTAATAATAGTATTCCCAAGGGCCCAGGAGAAAAAATCTGAGCCCCTTGGCTATTTTGGAGTGCCACAACTTCGGAGGAAGATGAGGCATAGAGTAGAGGCGCAGGAGAAGGAAAGGAATATGGAGGATTCCATGTTGATGGGGGAGAAGAATTGATGATAATAGATGGTTTTGCGTGGATGCAGGTAGGAAAATATCTAGGTCACCTCAAAAGAAATGTCAAAATAAGATGGACTTACCCCACCTTTGAACCACCCCACTTGCACATTTGTAATCAAGAAGAAAGAACAATAGATAGGGAGGTAATTGGAATAGGAGAAAGAGTAGGAGAAAGAGTTGAAAGAGATAGAAGAGGAGAGAAGAGTGAAGAAGAAGGAAAAGTCAGTGCTACTTCACCAAGGAGAGTATCAGTGTTGAAAATCCCAACATCCATCAGTCAGATAGGAGGAGTTAGTTCGATCCTAAGGATGGAAAATCAAGATAGTACCCTGAGGTTACCCATATTCAATGGAACGAGTAAATATAACGTAGAACAACATTGGTTCACATGTGAAGCAATATGGTCTATCAAGAGGATAAAAAATGTAGAAAATAGTGCACGACTAGAAACCACATTCATGGACAGATCCTTGACATGGTACATGAAGTACAAGGCCACTACACCAACGGGACAAGCGAGGTCCCTGACAGAGATCAAGTGAGATATATTTAAGGAGTTCAAGAAACCTAAGTCAAAGTTTCAGTGCATTAGGTAAATCAAGGAGATTAAGCAGAAACAAGGAGAAACTGTGTGGGACTATGACCAACAATTCAAGATTTTTTTGGATAGGATGACATTCCAAATCCAAGACGTACAACATAGAGAATGGTTTATTGCGGGGTTGCTCCCCCATATTCAAGTTGCACTCACCTAACAGAAGGTGACAACTCAAGTAGAGGTCGTGGAGATTGCAATGTTCTTGGAGGCTACACCAGGAGGGGCAGAGACAATGGTAGGATTGGTGCAAGTGCAGTTGCAACTAGCCAATCTAACAATGCAATTGCGGGAAATGGCCAAGGAAAAGGTCATGCGCAAGAACGTATTGTGTAACATGTGTCAATATGAGGGGAATCGTAGGGACGAGTGCCATGTACTTGGAAACTATGTGGCGACGAGAGCACTAAGTCAATTCCCAATTGGGCCTTAGACGGAATGGTGTGATATTTGCAGATAGTGGTGCCATGTACCACCCCTCTTCCCAACATTAGAAAAGTATCAGAAAATGCATCATATCCCTTTCTGCAAGTTCTATAATTTTGTGGGACATGATGTCAATAATTGTCGGTCATTGCAACTGATGCAATACAATACTCGTAATGCACTCTGGGTACAAGAAGAACAAAAGGGTGGTGATTGTGGCGGTGTTGAGAGAGGTAGATACCAAGGAGGTCCCAGAGGTAGATATGGGCGCGAGCATGGATGAGGATATGGAGGATGGGGAGGCAGATTCCCCCACTTGTTTCAATTGTGGAGAGATTGGTCATGTATCAAGGTTTTGTACCAAACTGCACGTGCTTTGTGCATACTATTATAGCCCTAAGAATGTCACAAAGGATTGTCCCAACTTATTGAAGAAGTGGGAAGAAAAGAAGACGCATTGCAACATGGTGCATGCAGAGCCACTGTAATGATCCAAATGCTTAAATTATGATAACAAAACAAAAGTACACACCATGTAAAGAATGTGAGCATGGATCACAACTCCAAGATAGATAATTTACATAATAACCCCTTAAAGAATAGGGAAACCCCCTCCAAATAACCAAATACATTTATACCTCCAATTCACATCTCCACAATAATGAATACATGATCTCTATATATACCTATTCACACTTGCACATGAAATCCCTTTACTATTAGGCCGACCTTATTACATATATATTTACACATTACATGTACATTTAGGCCCATATATGCCCCCCCTTGGGGTCATATCATATACATTTATCCCTATATATGCTCCCCTTGCATCATAACAACCGTGCAAAAATAAGAAGAAGAATGAGGAAATTGATGTTCGGGTGACAACCCAAGGCAAAGAGAAGACATGGAGGGACTTCGAGCAGGTCGAGAGCTTGGGTCAAAAGACCGAGTGGAATATTAGAAAGGCAATGAATCCCCCTCCTAAGTTCAATGTTTCCTAGCAAAATCATTTTCTACGCGACATGCAGAGAGCCATGGAAGAAGAAAGAGTGCATGAAAAGATTCAACGCATGACACAAAGATCACTTGAGGAGACCCGAATCTATGAAGAAGTGAAGGGAGAGACACATAGGTCACTTGAGGAGGCCTAGATCTGCAAAGAGGTACAACATGAGACATAGAGGTCGTTGAAAGAGGCTCGCTCCTAGGAAGAGTTGCAACACTTGACACAAAGATCGTTGGAAGAAGCACATATGCATGAGGCGATACAACATGCAACCCAGACGTCAATGAAAGAATGTATAGACAAGAAGAGTTGTGACGCATTGAGCAAAGAGAAAATGAGGAACATCAACTTGAGGAGTTACAGTGCGTAGTGTGTGAATAAGCATTGTGCGACTTGGATTGCAAGACAAATACTAAAGTTCAAGTAAGTAATTTATTACATTTTTTTTTTAGATTGCTCAATTGTAACACCCATACATGATGTTAAACTATTAATCTTCCATTAAACATACACAATAAAAATTTTGCTTTAACATAATTTCATTTCATTTTCATTTACACAATTATTCTACATTTGCTCAATGATAAATCTAATAACATGATGAAATAAGTAGTAGGCTAACTTTAAGATTTAAGAACTTAAAGAACATAAGTATACTCAAAACATCAATAACAAATATCATGAAAATACCTCCTCCTTAGCTTGTCAGAGCTCGCCGGTTTATGTAGTGTGGTCTGACTTCCAAGCATTCTTTCCACGTTGCTGATTGAAACAGCGGAATCCTCCTGCCAACTAGGGCCTAGCCGACCTAGCTCCAAGAAACCTTTCGGTTTCTTGGCCCTCCATGCCAGTGACTCCAAGAACAACAAAACACAAATATAGGAAACTATCACAGAATCATCTCTTCCAAGAATGTCCTGTCTCATCATGTCCCAACCTCTCATCCTTCCCTAGTTATCAAGTTTTCATACACACTTCCCCAAGTGTCCTCAACCACCTCATGTTATCATCCACCTCCCTTATGTAGATATTTTTGGGAGAAAATATTAAAAATAAAACTAAATATGAATGACTTGTATTAAACAATAATAAATAAAATAAAGAGTCTTTATTCTCATGCTAGATAAGAAATGTTATTTGATTACTTTCTCCAAAAGGTACATAACACTCCACCATTCTCATTTGATTCATCACACCCACCTATTTATCAAAGGTCAAGAGGTATTTAATGCTTCTAGATGTTTGTATGCAATATAATTTACATATTCAATGAACATTCAATTAAATAGTTAATAACTTACTTTAATAATTAATACATTAATTACTTATACTAGTGTACATGGTTAGAATATGTGTGCGTAGCTAGCTGACACATATCTCATGCATGTACTAATGATAAACAATCATTGTTTCTAGTGCATAGTTCCTATATGATGATCACTAAGACATGTAGGACGTAAATCAAGTAATGCATAGTTTAATAATCTTTAACGAACTAAGTTATACTAATTCATCCCAATAACTCATTGTCACACTTAAAATACCATTAGGAATCAAAGGGGTTTTAAACATGGTAGGAAATAAGTGAGTAAACAATGGTGGCATCTTTAATCCCCAATCAGTATTCTCATCTAACATCGAGCATCCTTCCTTCCTAACTTCTACCATCTTCCATCCTATCCTTTCCTCTGCTAGACTATCTTGGGCGTCAGCTATGCAACCTAACTCCAAATAGAACCAGTAAAAGAAAGTGTCGCTATCTCGACCAAACTTCCCTTGAACTGTGGCAGTCCTCATCCTGCGTCGGGGCGTGAACCAGCACCGTCCTCCAGGACTTCAGGTTTGAATTACCACGGTGGGAAATGCCTCCCACCCTCCTAATAGAACTAGGGTTAACACCCTATATCGAGGAGCCATCTTGTGCAACTATTGTTCTTGAGTCACGTCATCAAACATCCCACTCTGGGGAAGTTGTGCATCCTGTCAAAACACACTTACCATAGATCCTTAGTAATATTTCAAATCATAAATTAAAGAATAAAATAGACATACATATCTTCATGATGTCTATGACATCCTATTTACCTCAATACTATAGTCATTTTGGCTATCACATAGCTCATCATCCTTGTAGAGTTTGGATTTCATAATAACACATATTGATCTGGATACATCCACAAATTTATATATAGAATCCATGTACATGACTCAATTAAGAAATGTTTTTTTCTATTTACATCATGCATTGCATCTATTATACATTCACCAACATAGCAGATTGGTATGCATGTACCGAACTTACCCATTTAATTTTCATGTTCAAATAATCAAATAACTATCTTTGTCATGAGCATATATCATGTAACATACAAATAGGTCTAGGGTACACATCTCAATGTCTAACAAAGTCCTAGCGACTCCAAACAAATGCTTACCTTTGAATTATTAAGATCAGTAAACAACAATGTTCTAACCACCTAAGTTAGGAAATATGGGGCAATTACATACACCCACCCTTCAAGAAACTTAGGTCAGAGTTATGATCATTCACAATATGAGGAGAATTTTTGACATAACTTCTATTTATCTTTCACGGTAGAAAGCCTTGTGTTATATTGGTCTCATTGGACAATGACTTGATTAAAAACATGTAGAGGCTATTAATATATTGATTGCAACTATGTCTATTTAGTAGGAACCTTACTAGGTCTTGACTCTCCTTTTTTTTTTATTACCATTGGTAATTAAATTAATGAAACAACTTGCTTCTCTTATAGATTTATTCTTCTTAAGTTCCATATTTAAACTCTAGTCTTCTAGTTTGATAGACAATTAGAATCTTATCTCATTATTGATTCTTCAGTTAATTGATCTTATATTGGTTAGTTTATATTTAAGCCAAGCGTATAATTCCACCTAGAATATCTTAAAAATTATAACCAATTATCATTGACTTTACTCTCACTCTTTGAGTGATACAATACATATGCCATCATAAAATTTCCCAATGTAGGGACAGTGGCTAATGCACTACTAAATGGTTTCCATGTGATGTCATCACATCATTGTTTGTTTTCCATTGTCCTGAATCTTTCTCTTTTCTTAAGTTGTATAAATTATATCTCAAACAAGTTAATTGTCTAGTGTAGGATTCTCTTTATCACGGTCAAGAAAAATCCTACTTTCTATCATCAATTCACTATTACAAACGTGCCTATACATAAAAAAGAGCACCGTGTTGATACGTGGGTTAGTGAACATTTCTATACCAAGAATAAATTACTAAAGGTTCATTCCAAACTCTTTAGTCACTTGTACTTAAGGTATTCTCTTCTCGCATTTATACATCGTATGTCTCATAATTATATTGTTTATACCTACATAAATCTTACTAACTCTAGCCTATAACTCCTTTCCTGTCCATCTCTATCCCTTTCAAGTTCTTTCCCCTTACTATGAAACAAGTTTAACGATGGAAAGTGTTTTATTATTATTATCTATATTTTATTTTTATTTTTTCAATTGGAAATTTCTTCATGGGGAAACATCCTTCTTGGTGAGTAAGTAGTTGCTAAACTTATTAGTGTATTTGAAATTGTGAGTTTCCATTTAGATAGCACACCCCTCTTACAACTGACTAATGCATAATAATCCACAACACTCAATCGTAGCCTCTACTACTAAATAATTTCATGGACAAAAGTGTTGCCCATTTCCCCAGGGATACCCCTTTTTTTGACTGTTCTCTCTAAACCACATCAACTCCTTCCTTGGGCACTCTGTTCATTCATTGTTCTTAATCAATTAGTGTCAGTTAAGGTACTTATCACCATTCTTACTAGAGTCACCAATCCTTTACAAGGTATATGTGAACTCCACTACTCTAGTACTACTTGTTCCGACATGGTGAAACAGGACAGGCATGGGCGTGATTTTTTGACATTTTCTGGGCAATTAAACATATTGTCACAATATTTTACTTACTGTTCTAGACTTAAGTTCTAGGTTCACAGCATAGGCCCTCTTACAGTATCCCTTGAATTTTTTGTAGGAACATGGAACTAGCATAAACATATGCTTGAATGCTATGTTGTCAATGTCACCATACTAAATTGAATAATAATTGAATATAATCTACAATATTGCTATGGAAAACTCAACACTACACCCTTTATAGGGTCAAGACTCTTTCCCACCCACTCCTAAGTATAGAAAAGGAAGTAACCCAAGTGCATAAGCTATGCTTTTAAGATAATAAAACTTCAATGGTACACCACACCAATTTCTCCATTAACTATGTAATATTTTTCTAGTCAATGGTAAATTTCCACATGACCTTCCCTCCTTCCATCTTTGAGAATAAGTATCACTAGAAAGTCTTGAATCTGCTCATATACACATCATATAATACCCATAAATTAGGAGTGGGACTCATCACTAGTTTCCACTCTTAACATAAACACTATGGTAGATTTAAAAGTTGTTGACCTTCTCATGAAAATAACCTCTCATAGTGGTCAATGTCTTTCTTGGCAACAATGGCAGTATCTGTTTATACCAGCATTCCCTAGGTTTGAATCATCTTTAAATTGGTACTGTATAAGCCATACTTAGGATTGATAATGTTAGATTCATCCTTATTATTGCTACAAACCATTCTTGTGACTATGTTTTCATTTGAAATCAACTTTGCTTGAGGTCTTCCACTTACTTACAAATTGGAAGATAGCCCCTAAGTCATTCATTACAATGTTCCAGCCAACAAATTATTTTTCTAGGTTACAAGATTTGTTTCACTACATGACCCTCAATCTTACAACATATCAATTTGGTCTTTAGTTATAATATTCACTTTGAATTCTCTATTCCATACTCTAAGAATCATATTCCACACTCTAGCTTCAAGGGGTTAGATAATTCTACACTTACATTTGTTGTATTGTTGTTTCCCTATTGCAATTTGATGGACTTATACTCTTGATGCCACCCTATTTCCATAACAAGTTAGCTACACAACACTATGCACCACATTTATAATTTAATTATATATAACACATTTTATTAATCTAATTGATTTATTCTAACAACAATTTTTACTATTTATTAATCTTTATAAGTTTGAAACATGAGGTTCTCCTAAGTAAGCACTCCCTTGCCTCAACTATAATGCATTTCTCATCCACAAGTGTTTTTTTTTTTTTTGAAGAGATATAATTACCTTGTAGTCAAAACACCCTATATTTATTATATATGAATAATTTATATGGTATAGTAGTATTACTATTTTACATACATTTTCCATTTATAAAATTTTACTTCCTAATATAAAACTTTTGATATTAATTTGATATATTTTATAAGAGATCCAAGGTAGAAGTGGGTGGTTAAAACAATATTATATTACTAACACATAGAACACAATGTATATTTATCACTATTTCTTACAAATTTTCTCACAACTTAAGCTCATATGTTTATACAATATTTAATAAATTTCCCACAATTCAAGGTTGATTTAATTAATCTAGATCACTTAAAAAGGTCCTCATCTATTAGTTGAATATGGTTTTTTGTACTAGTAAAACTTAATGGGTTGGTTGACAAACAATATTTCAATATTTTTATAGAAAAACATTCATCATACCAAGAGCAAAACAAAATGAAATTCCCTATACTCTAATATAATTCCCACATAATTCACATGCTCTTACAAAAATATCTTATGTATCAACTAGAAAGAAAACCTTAAGATGGTCACATATAACTATAAAATAACATAATGACCACATGTCACTATCTAGTCATTAGCAAGAAAACCTGCTTATATATTCATTAAACCCAACCAAATAAAATAAAATAAATAAAACAAATAAAATAAAAACATAATATCATAAATCTAAAAAAATAAAATTATATTTTCATGAACTTAAAACCAACTACAAGGACATGCCATCAAACTTTCTCTCTTTATATATATATATATAGCAGCCATGAAAGACAACACGATGAAAGGAACATTATCATATATAGCTTAGATCAATGGGGTAGGTGTCACTTGTATATGTCTCATCTCCATTGGTTTCTTTGAACCTCATTCTTTTATATATATAATAAAATGTATATCTTATCTTCTTTAATGAAATCTTATTGCCTTCATGTTCTTATCTTCACTGATTTCTCTGACATCTCAAACCTTTAAGATTTTTTTCAACAGAGAGACGTGTGCATCTCCATTGATTTATTTCAATGCGTATATTTGTATATGTCTTATCTCCATTAATTTCTCTCAACATGTCTTTGGGCACGTTGCAAGACAAGAATTTGATTTGATGGATAGAATTTCCATCCCTGAATGTAATCCGTGTAGTGAGCCTTTATGTCCAACAAAATAGGTGGATGGGTATTGATTCATTGCAGTGAACTTTTATCAATTGTTAGTCTGTCAACGAGTATTTTGAGTCTGTTGGGTCTTTTATTTACTTATTTAGGGATTCATATATTAAATAAATGACGGATACCATATTGAAATCCTACCTATTTTAAAGGCTTTACACATTTAGGCAATTGCTTCCATCTCAGAAGCATCATTGTGGCTTTTGTGGATTTTTTGTCATTGGAGAGAAGTTGTGGTTGTGTATGTGGATAACGACTATGGGCGAATGGTGTTTCTACATTAGGGGATGCTCTGACAAATCTGGGACTTAAGATTACCAACAAGGCAGCTATAACTCCTATAGCTAGCTGAAACCTAAGCTAGATGTAACATCTTAACGGAAAACTTGAATACGTTAAAATTAGCAAAATAAAATATATTAAATTAATTTAATTATTAAAATAAATTCAATTACAAATATACCTCTCACTTCTACTCCATTAATATTTTTTTTGATAAATTTAATTTAATTAAACAAAATCATATAAATACCTTTCTTAAATAAATAAAAAAAGTCCACTTTTATATACCGACTCAATGTATTACTGTTTTATGTTTGATCCGTGCACAGTGTACATGACCGTCCTCATAGCTTGTTTGGAAAGCAAAGGGAAAATTAGAAGAAAATTCAAAAGTAGACTTTCAGATGTTAAATAAAATATATTAATTAATTTAATTATTAAAATAAATTCAATTACAAATATACCTCTCACTTCTACTCCATTAATATTTTTTTGATAAATTTAAATTTAATTAAACAAAATCATATAAATACCTTTCTTAAATAAAAAAGTCCACTTTTATATACCGACTCAATGTATTACTATTTTATGTTTGATCCGTGCACAGTGTACATGACCGTCCTCATAGCTTGTTTGGAAAGCAAAAGGAAAATTAGAAGAAAATTCAAAAGTAGACTTTCAGATGTTTAATCCGAGATTTCCAATTTTTCTGTTTATCGTTTTTTGAACTGGGTTTTTAGAATAAACTTTTACCTTTCATATTTGAATACAGTTTTTACCAACAAACAAAACCGTGGGTCTCCCATGTAATTTAACGAGCCTTATAAGAGAATTTCTTCGTTATTTCTGACATCAGTATGACCTATATGGACGTAAATTAATATACAACCATTTATAACAGAGAGAACATGATGAACAATGGCAGCCGCCATTGTTGACAAAGAATTTACGACCACACAGTTGTCAACACATCTCATGCACTCAATATCTCCCTCCGTCCGTTTCCTCACCAATAATATCTAATCCAACTACCA
>SNQJ01S0055987.1:28444-61439 GCA_010110895.2 Picea sitchensis
GACTCCAAACAAATGCTTACCTTTGAATTATTAAGATCAGTAAACAACAATGTTCTAACTACCTACGGTCAAAATATGGGGCATTACATCAATGATCCTGATGTTGCGAGGAAGTTGACTCAGATGTTAACCACTAGTTGTGTGGGGAAGGAGATGAAAAATAGAACTATATCAACTCCCCTACCAGAAAGGGAGGTGTGTCAAGTCAGCAAGTAGAAACACACTGGAAGAGAGTTCAAGATGACAACTAAACTTGGGGGTTATGACATGGATGGAGTCATGTTGGATATGGGTTCCAATGTGAACATTTTTCCGAATAAGTCCTAAGAGTTGATGGGGAAAATGAGTTTGGTTTGGCCATCCATCCAACTGTGGTTGGAAAATTAGTATAGGATCACTTTGGGCATAGTGGGATGGTGACCCTTCATGTCTGCTTCTTACTCACCTACCTACATGGTGGATACTTGTAGCTGGGGAGGAAATATCCTATTGATGAATAAAAAATCTAACAGGTTGTAGGCCTACCCATGCATGGTGACAAGCCCAAAAAAAATTTAACCGCTAAAGATGTTGCCCAACATGAAATATATGGCTCATACAATACACATCATAGAATATGTCGGGTACTAATTTAAGAGATAAGTGCCCGACCGGTTAGATTTTCTACTCAGTTGATATCATGTAAGAACCTTATACACACTTGTACAAAGGAAGAGTGTCCATTTGGGGTGGTCGTTGCAGATGAGCGGTGTGTAGCAGGGGTTCATATGGCTTGAGCTCAGTATGTACTGAATGAGTTCATTGACGATTATTTATATGCCCAAGACTTTGAGAAAGACTTTCATTATAGATGGATACTACTTCTCCTCGCCATGGTTCTTTGAAGGCCCCCTCAGGGTTTTGAACGACCTGCTGGGGGTGGAAATGCCTTTGACACTGTACGATTTCTTCAATTACACAAGATAAGGGATCCTACCACCCAAAATTTCCACGATGAGCTTTTTAAAAGTTGGTACTAGCAACTGATTCAGGCCATTTCTTCGCAAGTGCACATCCTATGCACCATTATGGATAGGTATGTTGGCTATCTTCTCTTTGAATGTGCTTTTCTTAACATGTTCATCTATCCTAGTGATGACCAAGGGGTTGAAATCGCATTATTGTCGTTCTGCATCGCCAAAGAGGACATCCAACAAGGTGTAGTTGAATGGCTTGCACATCTGAAACCAACTTCAGTTGAAGAAATTGACACTCTCGAAACACGCACTAAGCGCAATCAAGACCGCAAGCAAGTTGAGGCTACATGACTGTAGGCGCAACACATGGTCCCCCTTGGGGAGGGATCCAAATATGTCCTCTCAGCCAAGTGTGCTCAGGACCCACACCCCATACAACAACAAACACAATCTACCCTATTTGGTACAAAACAACAAAGGATCGTTCCAACCATCCGCACTACCAACCCCTGAGCACAATAGGGCTCCATCCAAATGGCACTAGGCGTCGTAACGCTGATAAATGCACTTCAAAGACAATTTTTGTTGCAACAAAAAATACACATAGAGGTTATTCGTAACATCAACCATCTCTATTGACAACTCAGGGGCACATCATCGGTATCAACCACTCCACCATGGCCGCCAGATTCTGGGAACAATTCCATAACCCCATTCGGTTCCTTAGATTTGACCCATCAACACCAATCCCAGTGGATAGCAGCAACGATGGTATCCCCTTGGTGTCAATTCCAACTACAATAGTATAGGATTGTCTTGCCACCTTACTCTCTGAGTTGGATGAGCGACACCAAATACTCGGTCACGCTCATGCACAGTTACAACTCCAACACCAAGTGGACATTGTCATGCATAATCATATGCATGAGCATTATAAAAAGGAAGTTCAGGATCACCAAGTATTGCAGAAGAAGTATGAAATGGAATTTGCGACACATGCAACTGCCCAGCCCAATTCACCAAGATAAGTACAAAATTCATTGACCTTCTCGGGGCAGTAGACAACCTATATGCGTAGATTCCAACTACTTCCACACAAGGGCACAATATTCCCCCCAGTTTTAAGCTCTCGGTTGTGAAGGCCTACCTGTAGAATCTGGATTCACAAATCGCAACTCTTTTTCCACCACTCCACCAAACAAGTCCAACAACAACTCAATTCCAACAAATGATTAAGTTGGCTCAAGTCCAAGATGACCAACACAGGGCGGAGGCATTTTCAAGCATGGTCGATTACAGCTTCGCCTTGTGGACCCATCTCCAAAATCCTCCTGAGGTATCTACAATTGAAGATAGATTTCACGTAGTGGAAGTTGAGGTCACACAATAAAAGAAAAACATGGCTTCTTTGCCTCTCGGGGAGCGCGTCGCTGCAATGTACTTATCTATTGCAAAAAAAAAGAAGAGATCATTGTAGTCTGGGTTGAACAACAGAGTATATCAGAGATCATCACTTCCATGACCAATAAATCCTTGATCTTGTTTGCATAGCTCTCAGACACGCAAGTTATTGTCGCCCCCCTAATTGAGAAAATCAACACAACGGACTTGACTACGCATTAGGTCACCAGAATTAAGGTTGATGCGGCGGTTCATATTACCCAGGATCTCCAGGGCTACCTCAATGAGCATGAGTGTCAGTTTAAGGTGTTCATGCAAGAACTCATAAATACAGTTTCATCCATTGTGATGGTCATTCCATTAAGAAATTGGTTTGAGGACAAGCCAAGTGATAGTGGTGGGGGCTTGTTGGTAGCCAAAGTTTTGGGTTAATATCGCACGTGCGAAAAAATGAATTGTGCATGCCTATTCCATTTTTTAGCGAGCACAAGCAGTTGTGCTAAGATTGATAAGAAGCACATGCTAGATCGAGTTTTCATATCATGTGCCAAGTCTAAGGTCTACCAAATGCTCATTGGTCCTAGTTTTGGGATGCACACCAGAAATCAAGAAGATGCACACTAGAATCAAGTAAAGAATATTTAGGAAATCTCCTTGAATGATTACTACCAGCAACACAAGGAAACGTGGAGCTGAAAGGAGATGAGTTGTCCAGGTAGTTAAGATTGCCTTGATTCTAGAAAGGCTATGTGGGATGTAGGCAAGTGACAAAAGCATGTGAGGTTGTTAGTTAGGAGAGCGAGTGGAGCAGATCTGAAAGAGATAGAGAGCCATAGTAGAGAAGAATATTAAAGAAAGCAACGACAACAGAAAGAGAGTTACTCTCAGTTGGTTCACTAGGTTGTTGCTAGTTGTTCATTATTCTAGTCCATTAGCTCACTCTGAGCCTCTGTAGAATTGTATTGTCTCTAATTGTAGCATGGGTTTGTTATTTGAGAAATGTCTAAAGAGATGCACATGGCACAATGTATTGTAAATTTGGGAAGTTCTCTGAGGAAATATGAGACTTTGTTGTTGTCGATATATGCTTTTCTTAATGCATGTCTGTGATTGATGGAATGAGGATGATAATAAAGCTACAACGATTATGATTGATCATGTGTTACTTATGTGAGATTTGGATATGTGTGTGTATTTTTTTTGCATATTAATAATAGCGAGTTGTCAATTATGGAATGTATGAATGTCAACCCAAATGGATCTTTGTGTATTTATCCCTTCATCCCCAACACAAGACCAGATGGTCTCTGTGATCCTCATAGCGTCTCAGATGAGACCTTCTAGCCTTGGTTGAAGATTGATATGTCGTTGATTTGGTGTTTTTGTTGGTCAACTCCGGACGATCCTTGGGTCTTAACCCCTCAACGTTAAGAAAGACGTGCGCAAGTGTGAAATGACCCAACAGTCTAGTCAAATAAGGGACAACTACAAAGCAACTAGTCCTACCTTTTGAGATAAATCTCAATGTTTAGGTTTTGGGTTTTGGAATGAATCTCGATGTCTAAATATTGGATATACACATAAATCGAGGATCAATTATGGAAGTGTATCATATCATTGCTACATGGCATAACAATTTTGAACAATAAAAACTAACATAATTGTTTAGTTGATGAAGTTTTGATTTATCATAGCAGAAAACTTTTACAATTAACCATTACTAAAATCCAATTAAACAATGTTTAATAAAATTACAATTTTAAATTGGATGAAATAATTATTTTCAATATAAAAATAAATTCAATACCCTATAATATCTTTAATGCAACTAAATTTTACAATACCACTATCTAATATCCTATACTCTTTTACATGAAATTAAATTATCTTTTCACTGAACTTTAAAGAAAACTCTTAACATAGGAGAAATAGAAAACGAAAGTCTAAATGGATTTTGCTTTTCATGTGCTTTTATAATATTTTAATCTAACCTCACAAGTTTTAAATTATTTTTCTTTTCCAACATAAATAGATGACAAGTCCAAAATGATTTTGCTTTTCATGTGCAGCTTTAACGGGAGTATCCCCATCATTTTTTAGACCTTTCAATGTCGTGGAGAGGTTTTAAGATTTTGTTTTTCTTACACGTTTTACTATTTTGTTTTCCTTTTGTCCTTAGTCATACCTAAGGCTTTTGTGATGTCCATACAAATTAATTGCTTGTAAAATTTCATTCTTTAGTATCAAGATTATAATTTTCTCACTTGCATTGTTTTCATTATGTTAAAGAAAAGACAAGTCATAAAAGGTCATTATAGTGTGAAAAAAGAGTGCAATTTTTCTCACTTGCACTGTTTTCGTTATGTTATAAAAAGTCATTATCGTGTTTAAAATGAGGGCAATTTTTCATTATTGAAAGTTCAATGGTTTGAATGAGACTACATAATGCTTGAACTCCAATAAAAACACATAAAAGTTAAATTACACATATTGGAGTATGTTGATTTTGACCCAATGGAAGAATCACCATTACACATAATACTCAAGTCAATCACCATTTTTCCTTTGTATTATTTGATGATACCTTGATCCACAATAAAAACATGGGAGACACATGTGGATCAAGCCTTGCAAATCCTCTAGAGACACAATTGTTCATCAAATATTTTAAATGTGTTTTTGGTGCCTTAGATGTGGAATATTTGGGACATATTGTCAGTTAGGATGGAATATTTGGGGCATATTGTCAGTTAGGATAGAATATATGTTGATCCTAAGAAAATCAACACAATGAAAAAATAGCCTCGCCCCAAGACTCTCAAAAGTTTGCATGGATTCCTTGGCTAGACTAGTTACTGCAGGAAGTTTGTGCAAAACCATGGTAAAATCTATGCAAAAGGAACAAGGGTGAAACAATGAAGCATCTAGGAGCATTACATCCTTTACCAATTCTTGCAACTGTTTGGATTGGTATTTCCATGGATTTTATTATGAGGTTACCTAAAGTAGGAAACAAATCGATCATCATGGTGGTTGTTGACTACACTTCCAAATATATTCACTTTTGTGCTTTACAATACCCATTCAAGGCATTGACAATGGCACAAGTCTTCATGAATAATGGTTTTAAAATACATGATATACCTAATTCAATTATGTCATATCATGGTCTTACATTCACAAGTAATTTCTAGGATTTGTTTAAACTACAAGGTACCCAATTGAAAATGAGCATGACATATCACCCCCAAACAAATGGTTCGACATAAGTAATCAATAAGTGTGTGGAAATTATTTGATATGTTTTCATTGGAAAGATAAGCACATTGGGTTTAATGGCTACCCCTTGCCAAATGGTGGTACAACACCCCTTATCATGGTACTACCACAATGTCACTGTATCAGGTATTCTATAGATAAAACCCCCATGAGTGGTCTCATACTTACCAGGAACATCCTAGGTTTAGGAGGTGGATAAAACCCTACACACCCATGCTGACATTCTCCATACCATCAAGGAAAATTTGGTATTGTCTCGTAATATAATGAAGCAATAGACGAATCAACATTGATATGATAACCACTTTGAAGAAGGGGATCATGTGTTTCTTTGTCTCCAACCCTTTAAGCAGGCATCACACAAGGATAAGTGTCACTAGAAGTTCACACCTCAGTTTTATGGGCCCTATCCCATACTCAATTGTATTCGACATGCTGCTTACAAGTTGGTTTCCCCATCCCACTCTCAGATCCACATAGTGTTTCATGTGTCATTCTTGAAGAAAGTGGTATGGTTGAATCACCTTGTCCAAACCATTCTCCCATAACTAGATGAAGAGGGTTCCATTTGGTTGTAGCTAGAGGTGATTTTAGACAAAGAGAGTGTCATTTACGACAGTGCACTATCCATGAAATATTAATCTAAAGGAAGATTATGCAGCTTGAAGATGCCACATGGGAACCATCCATGATCCTACAACAATTTCCTCATCTCAAACCTTAAGGACAAAACTGCTTAATTTAAAGAGGGGAGGCATGTTAGTTTCCCACCCTAACTCCCATAGTTAAGGGAATATGTTCTTAATGTATAGTGGCTATCTTTATTAATTAAGGTAGACTAGGTAGTTAGAATGTGTAATCAATAAATTTCCTCACTAAAGAAGGTCCAAACAGTAGATGATCTAGCCTCATTAATGAAGGCCCACTAGGTGGTTAGGGTTTGAGATAAATAGAAACTATTAAAGTAGTAGAATCTATATAATTGGGTTCCAAGTGATTAATATTGTATTGGATCTATGCTTAGTTGGAGGTTGCCCCCTTAAAGAGGCAAGTGAACATTGCTTCCTGTTCAGACTATCAATCAATAAAGTTTTTCCTATTGTTGCCAATTCAATGCTTTGGTTATGTTTTATTTCCTTTTTACAGTTATATTTCTTTCAATATTTCTACAAGTTTTCTATTTTAGATATCAAGGTACACCACATCATCCCATAAATCCAAAAAAAAGAAGAAGAAACAATGCAAGGTCTACTTAAAAAATAGAGAGAAGAGAAATCCTACTGGAGACTCAAATCAAGAACCATTTAGCTAAAGGCAAGTGAAAAAAACACATAGTATTTCCATAAATAGGTTGGCACAAGAAGAATCAAAACCATGTTGTTGAAATATATCTTAAGAATGGATAGAGTGTGACATCCTTTGAAAGGATGGGTGACTCGTGATCACTTCTGTTAATCCCTAAGCCCTAAATAGTGGCTCATTACCCCTTAATTGGGGCATATTACATTAGTAATGTTATTTTATTTATGTCGGATTGAGTCCATTAGTTGCAATTGTACCTCCTAGTCTCCTATGTATACCAAGGAGACATTTTCATTTGGAATCGTCTTGTATTTGGACATTTATATGGGGTATAAGGAGTTTTCCCCCTCGAAGAGGCTTATTACCTTAAATTCTCTCTTTTTCAAGGCGTTGAGTACTTATTCTTAGGTTTTTCTATGCTATATTGATATTTGATTCTTAACATATGGTATCAGAGCTCAAGGTCTTGGGGTTTCGCTGCTACATCTGAGACACCTTGGATTTTTTGCTATAAATATTTTTCTACAACGTTTCAGAAGGAACCCTTTGGAGGATATTTAGTAGATGGATCAAGGTACGTTGTTTTATAATTTCAGCTCCTGAGGCCTTATAATTTAGGAGATATAGCCTATGTAATATAGGGTTCTGGAATCATCCTGAATTGAGTCATCGCGGCATTTTTGCTATAAAAAAAATTATGTAACGTTTCAGACCCTGAAATCTAGAGAATATTCACAGAAATCATTAATTTATCTGTGATAAAAATTTCATCTTCTGGGTCATCTTACATTTTTAGATACACCCTGTGGAATATAGGGTATTTGACTAGTCCTATTGACTAGTCTCAAGTAGGTGTTTCGGGTAAAACAATTATAAATTCTTCCTAGAGTATCCAAATTGAGTGAGACTAGTTGCATTGGATAATGGACAGTCTTTAGTTTTCTGGTACAAGTTTCATAAATTTATATCAATTATTTTGTGTGGGGCATGCTATACAAGTGATACCTCATGGAAAGGCCAAAAATCAGCAAGTTGTGGGGAAGTTACCATAAATTCGACTTGGCACATCCAATTTTGATCAGACCCGTGGCATTCTAGAGAAGAAATATCAGAGAACTACAAAAAAGAAAATTCCTTACCCAGAAGGGCCGAAATTTTTGAGATACAATAAAATAAAGATTGTCTAGCAGAACCACCTCAAAATCAAGGTTTAAAGTGATACTTGGCCAACATGCCACCAAAAAAGGGAACTTCTACACCAAATAAGCCTCCAAATAGTCCTACTTGGACTCTTGATGAAGGTGAAGAAATGCGTAGGGACATAAATGATTTACAAAAGAATAGTCCCACTTGGACTCTTGATGAAGGTGGAAGAAATGCGTAGGGACATAAAAATGACGCATAAAAAGAAGACAAGAATAAAAGATGAACTACTAAGGGATGATGGATTCAATGGGGTGGCTAAGTTGGAGGCACAATGGATACTAAGATGGATGGTTTAAAAGGGAGATCATGGAGGATTGGAAAAATTTCCCAATAGAGAGGACACCGAAGTGAAAATGTATCCCAGGAAATTCAAGGATGAGGACACAAGGAAGATGAATAAAAATGGAGAGAAACTCCAACTTTAGTTGAAGACCAACCACTTTCCTAAGATCGTATATGAGGAAGTTTGATGTATAAGGACCCAATCACATGAATAATACTCTTTAGATGGAACAATTCCTTGATCTATATAATGTGCTACATACACAAAAAGGTAAATGGGATTGTTTCTTTATATTTAGAACCCAATCTCTAATTTGTGTGGTATCGATGGTTTTGTTCTCACAAATCACTGTCACTCTGGGACAATTTTCACTAAGAAATGATAAAGTAAATCACATTATGAGGATACATGAGCAATACCTTCTTTATCCAATTGATAAATCTCAAGCAAAAGGGGTTCACATAGAGCATATTGAGAAATTCCAAATATTGAATATGTAAAGGTAACATATATTCAATATGAGCACTTGATTAATGTATTCATATGAACTTGTGAAGATAACATTCAACATGAGGTTCGCCTTTTGGGAACCCAAATAATTGAAAATGCATTTAGGTGGCAAGAAATGTTTTAAAGCAAAATATGGCTGCTGGCTACTGGAAGGACCAATTCTAACATCTATCGAGAGAATAATGTTCCTCTTCTAAACACCAACCTACAAGGTTGACACCTCAACAAATTGGAGGAAAGAAAGAAAAAGGTGTATGCTTTAAATGTGACAACAAGTACGTGAAGGGGACACAAGGTGGTGGGAGAAGAAATTATCTCTACATATATTGTGAAGAGGAAGAAGAAGAACAAGAACCATCTCAAGATGAAAATAGACGATTTCTTCCTCAAGAGTTGACTCCCATGATATCTTGTAATGTATTGGCTAGAATTAACACTCCTCAAAACCCTCAAGATCAAGGATATATCAAAAGAAAAAGGTAATAGTCCCACTTGATTCTCGGTAGTACTCTCATAATTTCATTCACTATAAATTCATCCAAAGCCTCAATTGTTTCAGGAGCATCCAACAATTCATAGTTTCTGCAATGATTGGTGATGGAGGGAACTATCATTTTGATGAAGAAAATAATGATAAGATCTATCTTACTATGGGGAATATCTAATGAATATTCCAATGATTTCTATAAATTCAAGGGTGGTGTTGATGTTCAACTGAATCCAATGGTTACAATCATTAGGAATAGTGGCTTTTAAGTTTCAAGAACTTTCATGAAATTTTCATTGAAATGAAAAGAAATTATACAGAGGTATCACAGGAAACCCGCATAAGTGATAAACTCTAATGGTATAACCAAAATTATTGAAAAAGGGCATCAAGGTGTAATTGCAACAACTATGCTCACCTAGATGTTAAAACATCTAAGTTATCTATTCCTCTATATCTCCAGGGATCATTGATAAGCATTCCAAATTATTTGAAGATATCTCTAAAGGTCTTCCACCCACTGAAAATCATGATCATGATATTCACCTAATTCCTCGCTGAGTGTTCCTCCCAACATCAGGCCACATAGATACCCCCATGCCTTAAGACGGAAATTGAGTGCATGGTTGAAGAAATGTTAGAGGTTGAATTATTAGACCTAGCCAAAGTTATTACCTACACCGGTGGTAATGGTATTCAAGAAAGATGGTCACAGCATACAGTCCAATATAGAGAGCTCAACAAGATCATTATTGAAGATAAGTTTCATTCCCCACAGGAATTGTTGGATGAACCATGAAGCAATCTATTCTAGAAAGTTGGATCTTGTCTGTGGTATCACGACAGAATGAAGGAAGAAGATATCCCAAAACAACATTCAACTCATGAAGGCCATTATGAATTATTGGTCATGCCTCCTTTGGCCTACAAATGAACCTTCCATACATTCCATATTGATGAATTCCATTTCAAGCCCTTCAAAAAATTTAGGCTAGAGGACTATGTATGCATACGACAGGGTGCTAACTACTAAAGGAGCAACAACTATATGCTGGAACCATCCAAATGTTTCTTTGGGGTAAAGGAGGTAGAGTATTTGGGTCACATTGTATCCCATGGCTCTTGGCAGTAGGCCCTAACAAGATTGTCCATGATGGACTACCTGATTCCCAAAACATTGAAGAATCTTAAAGGATTTTGATTTGACAGGTTACTACCGTAATTTTGTCTGACTCCATGGAAGAATAGAAACACCTTTAATCCATTAACTAACTAAGAAGGATGCATTTTCATGGAATCCAGAGGGAAACTAAAGCCTTTGAACAACTTTAAAGAGGTGATGTGCAAAGCCTCTGTCTTGACTAATCTGTGACTTCACAAAACCCATTGTAGAATCGTGATGCCCTCAGGAAATGGCATTGGTTTTTTCCTGATGCAAGAAGGAAGGCCGTTGGTTTTTGAAAGTCGACCACCCAAGGTGAAGGACTTAAAAAAACCCATTTTATGAGAAGGAAATGATAGAATACCACATGCACTAAGAAATGGTGCCCCTACCCAATAGGGTAGGCACTTCCGTCAAAACAGACTGTAGTTCCTAAATACTCTTTGGAACAAAAGAATATCTTCAAGAACAAATAAAACAAGTGACCAAGATATTGCTAAGGGATTTTGAAATTGTTCATGTGCGGAAGCAATGTTGTGGCATGCAACTCCTCAAGAAAGGATGAATATGTTGAGGTCTTTTCCTGCTATCTCGATCATCCAACCCGGATTGATGGGCTAGAAGCAAGGGATGAATGGAAGAATGATGAAAACGGGACTCCTCATCCAAAGAGCTACAAATGTGATTCCAAAGCATCGTGATACCTTTTTATTGGAAAAAAATGATTCATTGTGGTACAAAAATAGCTTTATGTTTCTCTATGTAAGAACTCCCTAATCAAACAAAAGGTATTATTGGAATTGCACACCTCTCCAAGAGGGGGGCACCTTAAGATTTTGAAAACTTACCATAGGGTTAAGAAAGAATTTTCAGATGGTCTTTAAACCGATGTTCAGTTTGTGGAAGAATGTTTGGTCTTTGCCAAAAATATGGAAAACACCAAGACCCCTGGCTCCTTTTATTAATCCATTACCATCCCAAATGCAATGATGGGAAGAGGGTTTCCATGGATTTCATCACAAGGTTACCAAAGTCCTAAGGAAAGAGTGTCATGATGGTGGTTGTTGATAGATTGGCTGGCACGACACTTTTGTGTGCACTCTCTCATCCCTTCAAAGCCAATACATCTACACCGTGATTCATGGAGACAGTCTAAAAGCTACATGGCGCCTAAAGATTGATGTTAGGTGAGTGAGATCCCATCTTCACTAGACACTTTGACATAATTGTTTTCTTGTTTCAGTACTCAATTGATCATCATAACTCATCCTATCATCCCTCAATATAATGGAAACCGATAGTGAACAAATGTCCGAAGGAAGCTACCTCCTGCTGGTTTGTCTCAATAAACAAACACAATGGTTGAAATGGATACCCTTGGCGCACGGTGGTATAACACTCCTTTCATACCGCAACAAAAATGATACCATTTATGGAACTCTATGGATACCACCTCCTTCCATCACCTCTCTAAAAGAAAATCTAAGGTTCAAGTATGGAAGTCACATCGAAAGCATCAACAACAAGTTTTCCAAATATCAAAGGACAACCTCACCATGGCAATGTAATTGGGTATTGAAACAACAAGCAGACAACATCGTAGTGAAATAAGTTATGAAGTAAGGGATTGGGTATTTATGAGGCTACAAACCATACAAACATGTCCCCTGATAATCCAAGAAGGATAATAAATTATCACCAAATTACTATGGTCTCCCTTATAAGGTGTTGCAATATTGGTACCATGGCGCATAAATTGGAGTTGTTTGCATCTTCACAAGTACACCAAATTTCCAATGTCGTTTAAATAAGATTATAGGTGAAAAGATCCTAGTTCAAACTATATTTCTAGGTCCTTGATGAGGAAGGAAAAATCATTTTGGAGCTTGAAGACATCACTAACACAAGAATTCTCCAACTGAGGAATAGGATCCATTTCAGAGTATCTCATTAAAACGAGGAACCACCATCAAGATTCCACTTGGGAAGCCGAAGTCTTTATAAAAGCATCCGTGAGTTACTCAAGCATCGTAAGACAAAAACACTTGTCCTGCTGGAGAGGCCACCTTAAATATGGCCTAATAATCCCTTTAATTGGGGCATGGCCACATATAAAAGTAATGTTATTTTATTTACAGGCTTTAGTTCATTAGTTTTAATTGTACCTCCCAGTCTCCCATATATACCAAGGACATTTTCATTTGAAATCATCTGGTATTTGGAAATTCATGTAATAAGTAAGGAGGTTTCCAACAAGAGGATTAATACCAAAATTTCTTCAAGGGCTGAGACTGTCCTAGAGGAGCCACAGAGATATTTGTCCCAGACTATCCTGTTTGTCTTTTGGCACCACACACTGACCTGACAGAGATGGATTGATTAATTTATCTGAGATGTTGTCACACTTGTTGAGACACACTGAGGAATGGCTCCTGTCAGCTATCTCCTCCCCTGAACTGGCTTCTGGCTGTGTTTGACGGTGGGTTGCAATGAATATTAGATAACATTATCTTTCTGAATAATCCATCCACTCTGGAAACTAGGCTAGGGAACAAGGCATGATCATAAAATTGGATATGAGAAACGCTTGATAAAGTGTTCAACAGCATCTTCTTACAGTTTCAATCAGTTTTGGACTCTCCAAACTCTCTAATAATTAGGTAACAACATGTTGAGGGACCCACATCAAACTCTCCCAAATGATATGCCAAATATGGTACCATAAGTCCAGGATTGCCAAACAAGGCTTCTTCTCTCCACTGCCCTTTATATGGGCTTATGGATAAAATCTAGAGCACTCAATAAAGGATGAAGATACTTGGCTTTTGAAAGTCGTCCACTAAAGGGAAAGGACTTACACAACCTACTAAGGAGAACGAAATCATGGCAATACTACATGAATTGAAGAATGTATTTCCCACTAATAGTTAGGTAATCTCTACAATAAACAGATCAAGATATAGCCTTAGTCACTCGGAACAAAGAATATCTTTAGAAGAACAAAACGGTGACCAAGATAATGGCTGAATTTTTGAAATCGCCTATAAAAAGTGGTGCTGTATGTATGCACCTCAAGAAAGGGATGAATATGTTGAGGCCTTTCTTTGTTCTATCATCTTGATCATCCAACCCATTGGATAATAGAAGCAGGGATGAATGGAAGAATGATGAAAAACATGTGGACTCTCATTCAAAAGAATGGGTGCTAGATTCCGCAGACGATACATTTTACATGGAAAAATGGGATTCACCATGGTACAAAGATCGCTTTATATTTATGTAAGAACTCCTGCAAATCAAACAAAAGGTGGCTATTGGAATTGCACACCTCTCTAGTAGGAGGGCACCCAAGATTTTTAAAACCCACCATAGGGTCATGAAGGAATTTTTTTTTTTTGGGATGGCCTAAAACCTGATGTTCAAAGGTTTGTAGAAAGAATGTTTTATTCGCCAACAAAATAAGGTGGAAACAATTAATACCCTAGGTCTTTACAACCATTATCCATCCCAAGTCAGCATTGGGAGGAGGTTTCCATGACCACTGCCACTGAAGCATGAAGGAAAGAGTGTCATGATTAGACGGCTGATAGACCCACTGCTCAAGTACACACACTTTTGTGCACTCCCTCATCCCTTTCAAATCCAATACAATTGCCACCGCATTCATGTGGAGACCTGCCTGCTGCTACGGCAGCCCAAATATTATTGTTAGTGACAGAGATCCCATTTTCATTGGACATTTTTGGACAGATTATTTTCTTTTTTGGGTACCCACTGGTTAGATCATCCTATCATCCTCAACTGATGGAAAAACTGAGATAGTGAACAAATGTCCGGAAGTATACCTTCGTTGCTTTCTATATTCCCATATACAAACACCATGGTTCAAATGGATACCCTTGGTAGAATGTGGTGGTATAACACTTCCTTTCATAGTGCAACAAAAATGATACCATTTATGGCACTCTACGGACACCACCCTCCTCCATCACTTCTTCAAAATAAAAATCTATTCAAGAAGTGGAAGATCACATCGAGAATCAACAACAAGTTCTTCCAATCCGATAATAAACCCCTCTAATCAAGGCAATGTAACCATGGAAAACAAACAAACCAACATCAGTAGTGAAAGAAGTTTTGGTAGGGGATTGGGTGTTTTTAAGACTACAACCATACAAATAGATGTCCTCAAGCAATCCAAGAAGGATAATAAATTATCACCAAAGTACTATGGCCCTTATAAGGTGTTGAAAAATATTGGTACTATGGCATACAAATTGGAGTTGCCTGCATCTTCACGAGTACACCCAGTTTTCCATGTTTCATGCTTAAAGAAGGTTATAGGTGAAAAGATCACAGTTCAAACTGTATTTCCAGAAATTGATGAGGAAGGAAAAATCATATTGGAGCTTGAAGCCATCACTAACACAAGAATTCTCTAGCTGAGGAATAGATCCATTTCAGAGTATCTCATTAAATGGAGGAATCTATCGGCTGAAGATTCCACTTGGGAAGATGAGTCTTTTCTACAAAAGCATCCACAGTTACTCAAGCATCGCGTAAAACACTTGTCTCAAGGGGACGGGCATGCTAAGCCCTAAATAGTGGCTCATTACCCCTTAATTGGGGCATATTACATTAGTAATTTTATTTTATTTATGTCAGCTTGAGTCCATTAGTTGTAATTGTACCTCTTAGTCTCTTATATTTACCAAGGAGACATTTTCATTTGGAATCATCTTGTATTTGGACATTTATGTGGGGTATAAGGAGGTTGCCCCCTCGAAGAAGATTATTACCTAAAATTATCTCTTTTTCAAGGCGTTGAGTACTTATTCTGAGGTTTTTCTATGCTATATTGATATTTGGTTCTTAACAACTTCAAAGACCTCTATTTAGGAGGGCCTCTGCTCTCTCCAATAGCTTGGCCTATGCCCTCTCCAATAGCTTGGACCTCACTATTATGCAACATCCCTCCCCTCATTAAGTAAAAGTACAATTAAAATATCACTAACGAAGATTCAAAGGAGGAGATAGAGAACACTTTGTGGGCATTGGAACAAGACAAAATGCTTGGACTAGATGGCTTCACTAGCCACTTCTATCGAGATTGTTGGCACATCATCAAATATGATCTTCTTGGGTTGATATAGAAAATTATTAATCAGAACATAGGAGGAGGAATCAATTCCCCCTTCCCATCATTGGTCCCTAAAGGGAAAAAACTACCTCTCCAAAATTATAGCCACCAAACTAAGTACTCTCCTCCCTTGAGTCATTTCTCTCCGATAGAGAGGATTTGTGAAGGGGTAATGAATATTAGATAACATTATCTTTCTGAATAATCCATCCACTCTGGAAACTAGGCTAGGGAACAAGGCATAATCATAAAATTGGATATGAGAAACACTTTTGATAGTGTTCACCACATCTTCTTATTGGAAGTTCTCAACTGGTTTAGATTCTCCAAACTCTTCATTAATTGGGTAACAACATGTGTTAGAGGGACCTAGATCGAAACACTCCTAAATGATATGCCAACATGGTACTTCATAAGTCCATAGGATTACAACAAGGCTTCTTCCTCTCACTCGTCCTTTATATCTTCATGGATAAATACCTAGGGAGCACTCTCAATGCAACTATTGTTAGCGATATTTAGCTTGGAGACAACATTGCAAGAGGCATTAAAAACATCAATCACTCATTGTTTATTGAGGACAAACTATTGGTAGGGGGAGCCTCCATCAACATAGTCATAAGATTCAAAAAAATCCTTGATCAATTTTTGGATGCATATGGGGGACTGGTGAATAAATCGAAAACTAAATTGTATAGTTGGAACACCTCCATTAGCCACCTAACTTGAATAAAAAGACTCCTCAATTTTCCTCTTAAGATGCAATGGTTTGACTTTAAATATCTAGGAATTCCCATTTTCCTCATTTCCCATTTACATGTGCTCCACCATGCTTTCCCTAGTAAGCATCCTTAACAACAATGGGAAAGAAATCACAAGTTTTAAATGGAAAATTCAGAAACTAATGAAAACAATTAAACTTGGTCAACTAGAATATGGTATGATGTGCTTAAAATAGAGTAGGATTGGAAATCAAAGGCCCCTCCTTCATGAATATAGATTTGGGAGAAAAAATGGCATGGTGATTGGTAACTAGGGAGACATAATGATGGAAAGAGACACCCCACAATAAATATTACGGAATTTACAAAAGGCTCCCAAGTCTTGAATTTATTGAAGGTTGCAACCTCCCTTATACAATCATGTCTTTCATGGTAGCTGGAAAATGTGGAAAGCATCTGCATCTGTTAAGATAACATCCTAGGGGGACAATTGTTGAAGAAAAAAATTTCTTTCCTTGTTGCAAATGGATGGCTCACATCAAAGGGTCTCACTACCCTCGCAAACCAATCCACTTAGGATTTAGAAGAGGACATAAATTGGTTGATTGGACCAATCTGTATCCTCCTCCATAATTTAAAGAAGAAATTTCCTCCCTCTTACCTCTTCTAAAAGGCACTACCCCCCTCCATTGATCCGTGAGTGATTTAAGACCTTGGGAAAGCAAAACATATAGCTTCAAGTAGGGTTGTGACCACCTCCTACCACAATAAGATGACCTAGAGATATCTAGGCCAGGGAGTAAGATATGGAATGGATATTCCTCTCAAAATTTAAACTCTTCAATTGGTTAGTGGCATAAGGGAAGCTCTTCATAGAAGACAATCTAAGGAAAAAAGGTATTACAAGTCCATCCAGATGTTCCATTTGCAAAAACTCAGAAGAAACAATCTCCCATCTATTTATAGAATGAGCATCATAGAAACCATATGGAAAATTGCTCTTGCAGATTTATAAATTGGTATTAACCCCCATGCAAATTGGAATAAATTCTTCATTACTTGGAAGAGAGATTATCCAACATCTCTAAAAAATCTCTCACTCTTAACTCGGAAATGAAATTCCTTCCCCAACTATCTCGCCTAGTAGATTTGCCTCTCCAAAAATAAGCATACATTTATAAACAAACCATTTGTTCTTAGTCACATAAAAAGCACAACCTCTACAAGCTCCCCCTCCTCCCCTTGCTCATCCCAATGACGTTAAAGCGTTGCATGTGTTGTTGTTGTGTATTTTCTAGGAAAGTTTGGGACCTTAAGAGGAATTTCTCTTAGTGCAACCATGACTTGCAAGATACTCATGGAGACCTAACATACACAATGCTCCAATATGCTTGTTGGAAGGCACAATTGGAAGCTCTTCTGGAGGGAATGGAGGAAAAGAAGGGATCTTGTAAATGTGAACAAGGTGAACAAATATAAAACTATAGGCCATTAATGAAACAATGATCACCATGGCTTGCCTCAAAGGAGATGAATTCAACCCTCTAGGAATTTGTGATAGTGCCTTCTGACCTAGTTGTACATATAACTAATTTCATGGGATACCCTGCTTCAAAGAGAATTCTGCATGGTCCACCTTGTGAGGGAAATGTCGTTGAACCAATGGAGAAGCCTTAACACCAAAACTTAGACAGAATTTGTAGCTAGCATTGACATGAGATTCTAGATCTTGTTAATTATGTCATGTATGGTTGTTGTTTATTTTTAGTAAGTAAATTTGTTAAACAAAATCCCTCTTACTATTGAAGTAGAAGAACAATTATATTTTTTATTAAACATCTCGCAAAAAACAGTCTCTCCTTTATTAAAACAAGACTATTTTATTACCCATTTCTAATGTTAAATGAGTTAAGATACAACAAATATCTAGAAATATATATGATCTGAAAAGATCTTTTAATGACAATGGTTGAGTTTTAAAGCATGAATTAATTAACCATTTAGGAAACTAGTGAAAGAGGAAGAATTAATGAAGAAACATGGCAGCCATAAAGAAATATACATATATGGAAATAAGCATACAGGAACAACAAACCACAAACAACAAAGTTGATAACAGAGTTTGGCAATCTCGCCTACGTCTCTGAGCCTTTGTCTCAATGGGTGAGGCTTTCTTATTTATGTTCGAAGATTAAAATGTACATCATAAAAGTGCCAATGGATTACAAAAATGAGCTAGTTGTGTTCTGCTAGATCTCAAGAACCCATCAAAATTGTCGACGCTGAAAAAAAATGAACAAAGCTCCCAGAAATGGCCCGCAAAGGTGCTCTCCTCATTGGATTCCTTGCATAAAAATGGATTTGCCTCAACAATTCATCAACATTTTCTTGATCTGAACCTCCCTCCTAAAGGCTTCAAGAACCTCTGGTTTATGTAGGCTTGAAGTTGGCAAAAAACTCCCAACTTCCCCCCAAGATCTGGCCTCAAAAAGGGCCCAAGGTCCTCCAAACTGGACTAAATCTCCCAGATCTAGCTAAAAAGTCCATTAAAATATTTATTATAAAGTTTAAAACCCACTATTTGGCCAAAACAGGGCGCAACCCCCGATTTCTCGGGCTCCTGGTCATGTGGGCGCCCTCCATGTGGCCTTGGGCTAGGCTAGCGCACTGGCCCCTGGTCTTTAGCCCCCAATCTTCGGCCCTCGATCACATGTTGTATCCATGTGTCTGCACCCTTACCTTCCATGCACCCACAATTGTGATAGCCCCTAGTTCCCTACGCTTGGTCACGCGCCCTTGGTCGGTGGGCTAGCCCGACCAACCGAGTGTCATCCCCACATATCCGCGCTAAGGGTTTGGGTCATATGTTAAAGTGATGAATCGGGAGCTAACCACCAAGTAGTAACTCCCGCGCCAATGGATAGGGTACAATTTTGTGGTATAGGTCATATGGAAAACGCTGAAACGGGGGCTCGGGCTAGGCCCCAACCCCTTTCCTCCGCCCAAATTACAACCATTGCAACTTAAATTTATATAAAACCATATAGTTGTTAAGAACCACCAACGGGCAGGCTGGTAACCCGGCCCTGCCAAAAATCTCACCCGGATCGGAGGTCATAGGTTCGACTCCGGTGTGCTCCATAACAATTTTTCACAACAACCAATAAACCAATAAGGGGGTGCCACGTGGTAGCCCATGACTGGGCCACGTGGCACCATACCATTCACCCACATATATGCCATGTGTCAAGCATTGATTCGTCCAGCTGTCAACTCCTGCCCAATCATCCTTCCAATCTAGTTAGCATCCATTGTACCTGCCATGTCCATGTACATCCATACGGCCTGTACAGTCAGCTGCCATGTCAGCACTATACGGACTGCACAATCAGTAATTTTTGTTTTCCCTATTTGATGAAACAAACAGACCGTGATATCTTTCGCATACGGTGTCTATTTGAGCCCGTTTAAGTTGTGTTGGGTTCGTATCAATGAGTCCTACGCACATGTCCATTTTGAAGAGATTCTGAGCACTTTGATTTTTAGGCCTTCTTGGACCCATTTTGGCTCCTAGATCCATTATGGATCATGCCTCCCCACTAAATACCTTTTGGTCCTCCAAAAGGTTACAAAATTGACCTTACTGATTACATACTCATAAGGATAAAACAAAACCCTATGTTGTACAAAAATGATATTATAATAGGTCATCATTACAACAAGTATGATCACATTAATGGAAGCAAAATACAATGAAGATGTGCCATCTACTTCTCGCAAAACCAAGTGAATGGTTTCTTTCCTTCACGTTGTTCCTCTTGCTTCGCTGGTAATTCATCTTCCTTTATGAGTACATGCACAATCCTTTTTTCCTTCTTTGGACGAAGCTCCGAATTAAACTTCCAACATTTAGCCTTTTGATGTCCAACCTTGTTGCAATAAGTGCAGTGGTTTTTCGACATCCAAACTTGTTTTCCCTTCTCTTTCTTTCATTGTGGAGTCGAGTCTTTATGTCGTTTCTCCTTCCTATCGACATAAATTTCCTGTACAAAGATTGTCTCTTCCAACACTTGGCCACACAATACTTAGGTGAATGACAAAACGTACAAGGATACATATTCCACAAGTTTTGAATTACATGATTATGTTTTTTATAATCAAAAAGAGATTTGGAAAAACCATGACCATTATACATGTCTTGCAGATCTTCACTTTTCTTTGGAGATGACTTGCATTCACTATCACCAGCAGGGAGTGATACACCATCACCTTTCATGAATTGTTCCACAATGTCTTAAGCTGATCTTTTGAAGCATTACTTGCTTCCAATGTTTTGGAGCATTCTCCAATCTCCATTTCTCTATATCCCAATCCTAAATAAGGAGGTCTTTCCACAACCTCTATGGGATTAACAATAACTTGGCCCTTACTTCCAAGGCCCTTTCCTTCATAACCCATCTTGGTTAGCAATTTCAAACCTATACCTCTTGTATGTTTTTCAAATGCACCAAAAGAACAATCTTGATGGGAACAATGTGAAATTGATGAATGACTTCCACTACATACCTCAAAGATGTTTTTTCAATTTGGTGTAGAAGGCAATTCCTTCAATTCTTCTTCGCTTTTGTCGTTCTTTGAAGATTTCCCTTGAATCGATCTCTTTCGTTCCAAGTAATCTTCATACATCACTTTCACCATCTCTGCCATGGAAAAAAGAGTAGTTCACATATCCTTCTCATCTTGAGAAAGTCCCTCTTTAGATGCCATTTTCCAGGTAGTCATGCAAACTCAAAAATCAACCGTCAGCTAGCTTTGATACCACTTGATCCGAAAAGATCTTTTAATGACAATGGTTGAGTTTTAAGACATGAATTAATTAACCATTTAGGAAACTGATGAAAGAGGAAGAATTAATGAAGAAACATGGCAGCCATAAAGAAATATACAGATCTGGAAATAAGCATAAAGGAACAACAAACCATAAATAACAAAGTTGATAACGGAGTTCGACAATCTCGCCTACGTCTCCAGGCCTTTGTCTCAGTGGATGAGGCTTTCGTATTTTTGTTCGAAGCTTCAAATGTACATCGTAAAAGTGCCAATGGATTATAAAAATGAGCTAGTTGTGTTTTATTATATCTCAAGAACCCATCAAAACTGACGGCACTGAAAACGGATGAACGAAGCTCCCATAAATGGCCTGCAAAGGTGCTCTCCTCAATGGCTTCCCTGCATAAAAATGGTTTTGCCTCAACAATTCATCAGCATTTTCCTGATCTGAACCTCCCTCCTAAAAGCTTCAAGAACCTCTGGTTTATATAGGCTTGAAGTTGGCAACAAACTCCCAACTTCCCTCCAAGACCTGGCCTCAAAAAGGGCCCAAGATCCTAAAAAAATGGACTAAATCTCCCAAATCTGACTAAAAATCCATTAAAAATCTTTATTATAAAGTTTAAAACCCACTATTTGGCCAAAACAAGGCACAACCCCTGGTTTCCCGGGCTCTTGGTCATGTGTGTGCCCTCCATGTGGCCCTGGGCTAGGCTGGCGCGCTGACCCCTGGTCTTTAGTCCCCAATCTTTGACCCTCGGTCGCATGTTGTATCCACGTGTCTGCACCCTTACTTTCCATGCGCCCGCAATTGTGATAGCCCTAGGTTCCTTGCGTCTGGTCACTCGCCCTTGGTCAGCGGGCTAGCTCGACCGACCGGGCGCCATCCCCACATATCCACACTAAGGGTCTGGGTCGTATGTTAAAGTGTCGAACCGAGAGCTAACCGCCATGTAGTAACTCCCGCACCAATGGATATGGTACAGTTTTGTGGTATAGGTCATATGGAAAACGCTGAAACGGGGGTTGGGGATAGGCCCCAACCCCTTTCCTCCGCCCAAATTACAACCATTGCAACTTAAATTTATATAAAACCATATAGTTGTTAAGAACCACCAACGGGTAGGCTAGTATCCCGGCCCTGCCAAACCTTTCGCCCTGACCAGAGGTCACGGGTTCGACTCTGGTGCGCTCCGTAACAATTTTGCACAACAACCAATAAACCAATAAGGAGGTGCCATGTAGAAGCCCATGACTTGGCCGCATGGCACCATACCATTCGCCCACATATATGCCACGTGTCAAGCGTTGATTCGTTCAGTTGTCAACTCTTGCCTAGTCATTCTGCCAGTCCAGTCAACATCCATTGTCCCTGTCATGTCACTATATGACGTGTACAATCAACTATCACGTCAACACTGTACAGACTGTACGGACTGCACAGTCAACATTTTTGTTTTTTGTCTGTTTGACGAAACGAACAGACCACGATATCTTTCGCATATGGTGTCTGTTTGAGCCCGTTCAAGTTGTGTTGGGTTCGTATCGACAAGGCCTACGGACATGTCCATTTTAAATAGATTCTAAGCACTTTGATTTTTAGGCATTGCTGGACCCATCTTGACTCCTAGATCCATTCTGGATCAATATATAACCCTTATTGTGAAAGAGAATCCTCAAACTTAATCACATAAAAAAATCCTCTTTATAACCATGGACATGTATCAAATAACTATTTAACTAAGCAAGTAAAAATAATTGGCTCAAAATATTAACCCCAGGAAAAGCACCCAAAAGCTCCCATTGTTAAATTTGGTGAGCTAAAAAGGTTATTGTTATTAAAAAGGACCAAGATGATCATCAACATAGGAACTCCTTAAAAGCTGCTTTTGTAAAGTCTTCACATTCCTTCAAATCAATCTCTTCTTCTACCCAAAAAAATGAAACCTTCATTTCATAATCAACAGATTATTCGCAAACCAAATTATCTGTTCAGTTCAAGTTAATCTTAGAAGAAGAAAAGTCTTAAGATAGAAAAGATCTAGAAAACATGGATTCTCTAATAATTTTTCATATGCGCTCAAACTTATATTAGAATAAACCTGGATTCTCTCATAATTTATTCTCTCATAATTTTCTCACCTGCAGTAAAACTTATAAAAAGGTAAAAAACAAGTCATAAAAAGTCATTATCCTGTTACATTTGCGTGCAAATTTTGACTATCGAAAGTTCAATGGTTTGAACGAGATTGCATGCTTGAGCCCCAAACAATAACATAAAATGTGAAATTACAGGCTTGAGTATGCTACTTTTGACCGAGATTGACCGAGATTGCATAAAGCTTGAGCCCCAAACAATAACATAAAATGTTAAATTGCAGGCTTGAGTATGCTGCTTTTGACCAAATGGAACAAATATAAAGTCAATCTGAATATATTAAGACCTATATGCCAAGCAGCAATTCAGTCATACCTATTTTTTTAAGCATGATGTTGTCAAAACTTTGCAGGGCATAAAGCTGAAAGTCCTGGCCCCTTGGCTGATAAATTGTTTATTTAGATGCAGCCATTGTAGGCAGTGGACCCAACAAATAAAATGATATAAATTTTTAGCATTCAAATGTGGACCATTGACTACAAGATTCAGAGTCGTCTAAAATCTCAGAGAGACTTGCTATATATTGACAACATCCTCAAGCCTTGGCAGGCAATCTTCTCCTTTGTCTTTGTGTAAATTTAGTTGTTGAGAGAGAATTCATATATCACCAACATGCCATCTCAGGCCAATTCCAGGCACATCAGCATGCCTTCTCAGAGCAAGCATGTCCCCAAGAGAGGGCAAGTGAAGGCAACCATTGCCTCTTCCCTTGCCCATTCCATCAAGTCTCTTTTCACATCACATGCCTTCTCCAACTCTCATGGCTCTTCACAGTACTCTATGATGGCTTCTTCTTATTCTTCTTTGGCCTCCACTTCGGGTTAGATTTTCAATGGAAGGTGTATTGCAGAGAAATGGCCATATATTGTTTACAGCATGAAGAATCACATCATTGGCAATAAAATCATTTCATTTGGCAAAGCACCAGCACTCCAACAAACAGTGCCTATATCTGGATAGTTATTGCCAGAGGAGTAACATGAGCTCAGAGGGTGAAATACGCTCGCTCTTCAAAGAATTGTGCCAGTGAATGCAATACAGTCTGTGTTCTTCTCCATTCTTCTTTTAATAAAAAGGATTTACTGTGTTACTACAAGTTGCTGCCATTCTATGATTCTATCCACTGTTTGCTGTCGTGGTATGGCAGTTGAGTTTGCAGAGCAGCTTTCTAGGGTTTAAAGACTTCTGTAATCTGTTAATTGGCTTTCCCCAGTTTAGAAGTTGGGAGACCTGAATTGTAATTTTAGACTCTGAAGAAATAACTTCTATCATCCAACAGCTCAATTATGTGCGTCTGAATATATGATTATCTTATTCTCTGAAATTATATTATCGGAATAGTTGTTATAATTGCTTCACAGTCCAGACCTCTTTGCTTTTTTTAATATATTTCAGTGGACTTGTGCATAGTGCCATATTTGTTAGAGAGCTTGTGTGATATTTTTACATTCCTATGAGATTTGTAATGTGTTGCGCCAGCATAAATTCATTTTAAAAGAACAATTCAAGGTGCAGATTTCAGTGCGTTTTTTTTCTCCGTTTATCATGTATTGTTGAATAAGTATGGAGATTTGCAAGTCAACGTTTTTTCATTTTTAAATAGGTGAGGAAATATGGACATGTTTTTTTTTTTTGGAGTGGACTAATTAGAGAGCCATCTTTCTTTTCTATTTAATTTTTTTTTAAGTTTTTTGGCTATGCAGTTTTGAATTTCTGATTGATTTAGAAGTCTGATTGATTTTCCGAGCATCTGCGTTGGTTTAGAATGAGGCAAAACCCCTCAAGTAAGAATTTGAAATGCATGAAACTTTGATTCATGCCAAATTCAAACTACCCTTGAAAATCTAATTGACCATTTTTTTTACCAAAAAAAGGTAAAAATGCTCCTACTCCCTTTTATATTGGCGGTATAAATAAGGTGATTAAAACAAAATATTTAAATATTAATTTAATTACATAAGTATATAAGTATTAGGAAAGGAGATTAAAACAAAACATTTATATTACTTTAATTTCATAAGTATTAGGAAAGGAGAAAACAATAGAATACATTTTTATTTTTTAACAATTTATTTGATGAATCTTCATTAATTTTTCTATAATTTTAATTAAAAGAATTGTACTTTTTGTTAATTATTTTTTTGGTTTATATGATTTTATTTTAATTTAATTAAAAAAATTAAATTTCTATTTAAAAAAATATATATATATTATTATTTTTATCCACTAATATGATATATCTTTTTTTAATGTGAAAGCATGTTTTTAATTATTATAATATTTTAAAAAATTATATCAATTATTTTTACATTATATATTAAAAAGTAACAAAATTACTTCTATCAATCATCCAACTTATATCAATTTTTGGAGATTTTATAATAAATTTATGTTTTAATATAGTGTTTGGTTCATTAGTGTGGATGGACTTAATTGCTAATCAATAAATCATTTTAAAATTGATTTGTTAATCATATTGGCTATGAGCCTTGGCTACCAACCAACCAACCTATAATTAGATCTAGTTGATTTCATAGCTCGGTTGTGTTAAGTAACATAGTGGTTGGACACACATTGTAGATGGACTTAGTTGCCAACAAACATGTCACTTTTAAAGTGATTCATTGGGTAGATTGGTTATGAACCTTCACTACCAACCACCACTTTTAAAATGATAAGTGTTGGGTATGTGTTATATTCTTTTCACAATTAGCCCTAGTGTCTGCTACATTGCGCCAGGCATGCAGGGGGGTTTGAGGGGGGCCGCATCATGATAATTTTTTTTGTCTCGGGAAACGTGTTGCATTTTTGTCTCGTTTTTTGTGTTGCCTCGATTTTTGTGTCCATTGTTGGGTAGTTTTTTGACACATGGTTTTTGCCGATGGTTTTCTATTTTCGATTAAGGAATTATGGTTGTTGACTAATCCAGGTAATTGGGTTAGGGTTTTGGATGCCATTGGCTCTTATATGTATATTGTATTGTAAACAATGTATCACTATGAATGAATATAAAATATGTTGGTTTTATCGGTTTGGGTTTCCAGGGGAAAAATATTTGTGTAATGTGTGTATTTGTCATTGTATCTTTGATGTTCTTTTATTGAAAATCTATTTGCAGTAAAATGTTGTACAAGGTTAAAATCTACATCTGGTATCATAGCTTTGTTGGCTTCAGGGGGACGCTTTTGTGGTCAAGGGTTTGGCTCGGGACTGTGATAAGCCTTGTTATAGTGGGAGATCTGTGGTATTGATTTTTTCAGGTAAAAAGAAATGGCGAACAATTCGAAAATGGAGATCGAGAAGTTTAATGGGTAAAGTTTTGCGCTGTGGAAGCTCAAGATGGGAGATATGTTGGTGGATAGAGATCGGTGGATCACAGTGGATCCAGGTACTGCACCTACAAGACCTTCAACAGATGACTGGAAAAAATTGGATCTGAAGGCGAAGAGCACAATCCAACTATGTCTCTTAGATTCAATATTGTTGAATGTGCTAGAGGAAGCTACAACCAAAGATTTATGGGAGAAGTTGGGGAAGTTGTATCAGTCTAAGTCCCTAGTAAATAAAATTTTCCTGATAAAGAAGTTGTATAACCTGAGGATGAGAGATGGAGACTCGGTGGTAGAGCATTTGAACACCTTCAATACTATGGTAAGTCAGTTAGTATCTGTTGAGATTAAAATTTCAGATGAAGATAATTGTATCAATTTATTATGATCTTTACCAGAATCATGGGATAGTCTGGTTGTGGCCATAGGTAGTAATACAACTACCTTGAAGTTTGATGAAGTGGTCTCATCCTTGTTGTCAGAGGAGATGAGACGGAAGAACATGGAAGGACAGAGCACAGATGCATTATTTTCAAGAGTACGCTCCCAGGAAAGAAATAGATCTAAGTCCTCAAGTGAGAGATTTAAGTCTAAGGGTAGATCTAAATCTCCTGGAAAGTTTGTAAAGGTATGCTGGAAATGTGGAAAAGAAGGCAACTACAAGAAGCAGTGTAGATCCAAAATTGAGAAAAAGAAGGGATCTAAAGAAGCTCCTTCTACAAAAAAACTACCTGCAAGGAGGAAGGAGGGTATGTGTACTTGGATTTTGCAAGCACACATGCAGATCATGAGGCATGGTTGGTTGATTCAGTTGCATCCTTTCATATGACTCCCCACAGGGAGTGGTTCTGTGAATATGAAAGGTATGATGGAGGTAATGTTTTCCTAGGTGATGACTCAACAACCAGAATCATAGGACGAGGAAAAATCAAGTTGAGCCTCATAGATGGAAGGATTAGAACACTACCTAGTGTTCTACACATCCCAAGTTTGCTGAGAAATTTGATTTTTGTAAGAAAAATGGACAATGCAGGGGTAAAAACAATATTTGAAAAGGAAACTTGCAAGATGGTTCGAGGAGCAATGGTGTTCCTGAAGAAAAGAAAGTGTTGTTGATAAAGGTGGACACTTTGAACAATGTTGTAGATTGATTAACAAATCTGTGAGAACTAAAAAGTTATCTTGGTGTAGAGGATCCATGGGCATTGTTGCCCTGGATTGTTGACTATGTAACCCTATAACCCCCTGTATTCAAAGAAAACAACAAGTGGGAGAATGTTGGGTATGTGTTATATTCTTTGCACAACTAGCCCTAGTGTTTTCTATTTTGCACCGGGTGCACAGGGGTTCAGGGGCAGGGCCCCCTGAGAATTTTTTTTTCCTCAATTAATGTGTCACATTTTTGCCTCATTTTTCGTGTCGCCTTGATTTTTGTGTCCATTGTTGGGCAGTTTTTTCAGCACATGCTTTTTATTGTTTTTAGATTTCCATGGTGAGTAGTTTCGAGGTTTATTGTCGGATAATCCACAGTTGGTGTCATTTTTGTCATCGATGTTTCAAATCCGAATCGGGATTCATCATCAGGACTAATCGTTAGTTACAAAGCTTGTTGATCTTGGTCAATTAATTGTAGATGCAGGACAGTTTTGAGATTTGTAATTAGGTCGGCTAACTGTAACGCCCTATTTCTAAAACTAAGGAAAAATTAAATTCAATTTTAGAGTTAATAAATGATGCTAATTAGGTTATTGATAATATTTCATAATTCTAGGTTTTTGATAATATTATAAATAAGACTAGGAATTTATTAGTGTTGAGTTATAAATATAAAGGTCTAGGGTTAGAGTTAGATTGATTTTGATTGAATTATTAATAGTACTAGGGTTTCTTAAGAGATTTAATGTGTTAAAATAGGGTGAATTTAAGTTTAGGTATTATGTTTAAGAGTTATTTATAAGTGATTATAAGTTTAAGATTCAGTTAGAAGTGATTTTAGTTTAGTTATTATGAGTTTAGTTTAGGAATTAATTTTAGTGATTATAGTTTCTAAGTGTAAGATTGYGTATTTCWTTAAWTGGWTWTAAAATGATTGATTTTTAAGTKTAATTAGTTTAGAAGTTAAAGTAAATCTAGGRTTTYTATAGGATAAATTAGTGTAAGATCGTGTATTAGTTATGTTTTTTTTTAWATSAKTTAGATAATRGTATATAAATAAGCTAGGTCTAAGYWTTWTGTTTTTTTTWMTWRTWAGGWTTTAAGTGAATGTAATRTATATATAGRKWGATAKWTARRTYTAKGTATTATGTTTWRTTYAAKAATTAGGTTTYAAGTGWWTRTAATAAAAYTAGGGTTWYWAWAGGATAMARTRGTGTAAAATGTTATATAKWTRTRTARGCTARGGTTAATWWKAAATTTWCTAAGAATARGGTTAATTGTTATGKTTAATSTAAGTTGATARKGTTATATWWATRTWTWAACTAAGRKTTTRKATWATTWTTAWAAGGCTTAGGATACTATGTGGTAGGTTTGATTTATAGTTTAGGTGGTARGTTTGATTTATAATTTAGGTCTTAAGTGATMTGAGAGTGTGATTAGTAGTGTGTAAGATAATCTAGGGYTSGAAAGGTAAAAAGAGTATTAGTATATAAAGTGTCAATTAGGGTGTATAAAGCTTAATTAGTGAAAAGTGTAGTAATAGGTTTCTATGATTAGAGTTTAAAAGTGGGTAATATAAGGTTAGCTAGACTCCTAGACCCATGAACTGACTCAGAGGAAAGTGAGGCGGTGTCAAACCTAATTTGATCTATGAGGTTCCTTAAGTTGGTTGATTAATGGGTGCCAAAATCTACTTACCTCCAGGCCACCGTCTCTGTTCATGTTGTTGGGGTGTTTGATTATCTCTAGAGCTTTTCTTAAGCATCTCTTGTAGTAATGGTCCTCTTTTGCTAGTATCTTGGTATCCTCAAGGCAAACATGGTGTTTTGTCTTAAGTGAGTGCTCTGCTAAGGTTGAAGTGTGAGTGCGCTCATTTCTGATGTCAACTTCATGTTCCTTGATTCTTATTTGAAATGATCGTCTGGTTTCCCCAATGTAACATTTCCCGCATAAGCAAGAGACCTTGTAGATGCCTTTTCCTTGTTGTTGGTCTATGGGGTTCTTTACCGACTTCATTCTTTGTCTGATGGTAATTAGGGGTTTGAAGGAGGTTTTAATTTCTTTCCTTTTTAACACCTTTGCAATCTTGTCTGTGACACCCCTAATGTAGGGAAGAAAGGCCTTTAAGTTGGAGGTTTGATCATTTTGGGTATGAGTCCTTTTATCCTTCTTATCCATGCCTTTTTGATGTCTCTATATCTATATCCAATGTTCTTAAAGACCTTAGTTAAGTGATCTATTTCTTCTTTTAGATGATCTTTGTCGGAGATTCTTGCTGCCCTTGTGGCCATGGTGTTGAGAACCCCCATCTTTTGTGAGGGGTGGTGGTGGGAATCAGCATGAAGGTAGCTGTCTGTGTGAGTTTTATTTCTGAAGACCTTGTGTCCCAGTGTACCATCTTGTTTTCTAGTCATGAGTACGTCTAGGAAGGGTATGTTGTTGTTCTCTTCCAGTTCCATGGTGAATTTTATGTTCTCCGAAATACCATTGAGGTGCTCAAAGAATCTACCCAGTTCTTCTTCTCCATGAGGCCACTTGACATTGGTATCATCAACATACCTTTTCCATATAGATGGTTTGAGGGGGTATGTTTCAAGGGAATTTTTCTCAAACTTCTCCATGTAGAGGTTGGCTACGATTGGGGATAAGGGGGATCCCATCGCAACTCCGCTTGTTTGTTCGAAAAACTCTCCTTGGAAGTTGAAGAAGGTTGATTGTAGACAAACTTCTTCTAGTTTAGTTGTTTGAGGGTCTGCAACCTCATTTATAACTTGAATGGCTTCATTTAACGGGATCTTAGTAAAGAGTGAAACCATGTCAAAGCTGATGAGCATATCTTTTGATTCAATTTTCTCCTTTTTTATGAGTTCCACGAAGTCTTTCAAATCCTTGATGTATGAGTCTGTCTTGCCAACTAAGGGTCCTAGGATCCTTGCTACGTACTTGGCTAGTTCATAGGTTGGGGAGCCGATTGTGTTGACAATTGGTCTCAGGGGAACTCATCATTAGGACATGGTTTTTGCCGATCGTTTTCTATTTCTGGTTAAGGAATTAGGGTTGTTGACTAATCCAGGTCATTGGGTTAGGGTTTTGGATGTCGCTAGCTCCTATATGTATATTGTATTGTAAACAATGTATGAGTATGATTAAATATAGAATATGTTGGTTTTCCTGGTTTGGGTTTTCAGGGGAAAAATCTCTGTGTAATGTGTGTATTTGCCATTCTATCTTTTTTGTTCTTTTACTGAAATATGTTTGCAGTAAATATTGTACAAGCTTAAAATCTACAACTTTTGTCAATGAAATGTTAGCCCAATAGACCCTACTTTTGATATTAAGAATGAAGGTACATTACAATACTCTAGAAAATAGGTAAAGGAAATAAAGTGAAAATTGGAGAGGATCCATGGCTAGGGTGCTTAGAAAACTTCAAGTTCTCAAGAGCTCTAATTAACTTCCTTCAAAATAAGGAGATATTCAATTTGGTAGATGTAGTTGAACCATAAGCAAACTCAATTTGGAGTTAAGGTTGGAAATTAGTTACTCAACTAGGATCACAAGGAGTGTTGGTATTCAAATGGAATTAATGCACTCACAAGATCAAACTGAGTGTTATAAATTGAAAGAAGAAGAGGATAAGGTGGCTTGGTCTAAAAAAAATAACTTCGAGGAATTTCAATGCTAAATTAGGTTATGAAGCAAGGATAAAAGAGGAATCTGTAGGACATAAGACATGGTGGCGGAAGACCATTTGGAGGCAGAAATTTCCCTAGAAATTAGAGTTTTATTTTAGCTAGATATCTCCAATAAAGTCCTTACACATCGGATAATTGCAAGAAAATATATTAGGAGGGCCAAGCAGGTGCATTTTATGTAAAAAGAATGAAGAATCTATTGATCATTTATTAGTTCACTATCCATTTTCAAGAGAAGTTTGGAAAGAAGCCTGAAGTTAGCGAATGGAGAAGGTAAATGAGAGGCAAAAACTTCCCTAGAATGCTTGAAGCACTGATGCAAAGACAAAAAATTCAAAGACCACAAAGCACTACCTTGCACAGTGGCCTAGGGAATATGGTTTGCTAGAAATGACATGACTTTCCAAGGTAAAGATTTAATATCCATTGAGGTTTGTTTCCAAGTTGGATATGGGTATGGAGGTATATGTGCTCTAGGGAAGATGAAGAATATAAGAGTGCTCAAAGAACCTTAAATTAACTTCTCTAAATCTTGGGGATTCTTTGATAAGCTAATCAAAGTTCTGTGTATGTGACTCGAAAGGATTTCTAATTTTATCCAAATATTATTCAATTTCCTTTAATACATCATTTGATCAATGAACAAACAACAAATCAACATTTTGTGCTTTGTGGATCTTGCTAAAATTGGCAGCTAACAGAGAGGTTACAAGGATACAAGGCTTTGAAGACAATAAATTGATTATAGATTTGGGCATGTGAGATTTAGGTAAATCTAGAAAATTTGAGTCTAATTTCAGTCATGGATAAGATCAAACAAATGAAAGTTTCCTTTAAAAGTATTACATTTAATCATGTATATAGGGAACTTAATGAATCTATAGACAACCTAGCTAGAAAAACCCTTACTGTTACACGTAGGTTTTTTTTCCATAGTTCAATTTAATGAGAGAGAATCTCTCTCATAAATTCTGAAGTATATATCTCCATGAACGTAGTGCAATGTCTTGATGTACCCAAGTTAATGTTGTCATCAAAATGGTTATTTGAGCGTGTTTTGAATGACTTTGAACCCTTTTCCAAGAACATTTTATATGAACTTTTAAGAACTTTCTTAGGAAAAGAACACAATTTTAGGGTTTTTGTTTGAATAAGTAGAGATCTAGTCTTAAATGTCACATGTATATATATATATATATATATATTTTTTTTTTTTTTTATTTAGAAATATCAAATATTTTTTTTTTATATATATTTTTTTCTTTAGGAAAAAAAAGTTGACATTTTGAAAGAGTGTGTTATCTTTGTGACACTAAGAAGGTTGAAGATGAAAAACACTTTTTTTTTAAATGTTGAGCCTATACCCATATTAGATCTCAT
>SNQJ01S0055987.1:61489-72407 GCA_010110895.2 Picea sitchensis
ATCACACTACCAACCTTCCTAACCTCTTAACTCAACAAAAGTATGGTGATCTTGGAAAGCTTCTTTTAATGCTTTTCGAGCACATAAACAAAATTATAAAGAATCACAAGTAATCACTTACCCTCTGAAGGTCCAATAGACCAATTAAATCTTAGTGAACGTTAATCATCATCATCATCATAATTAAACTTACATTAATTTATTTAAATCCATCTTTTGTTAAATTATAATTAAATTAACCTAAGTGTGAATTTGTATTTCATTTAGAAATATCAAATATATTACATTTTTCATAGGAAAATGTTTTACATCCACCTTTAATATAAAAAAGGAAGTATACCATTTTTTTTTTAATTAAAATTAAAATTATAACAGAGAAAGTATACCATTTCTTTTAATTAAAATTAAAATTATAAAAATATATTACATTTTTTCATAGGAAAATGTTTTACATCCGCCTTTAATATAAAAGAGAAAGTATACCATTTCTTTTAATTAAAATTAAAATTATAAAATAGAAAGTATACCATTTTTTTATTTAAAATTATAATTAAATTCACATAAATTCATTTTAAAAATTTATCAAAATACAATTCTTTAAACTAAAAGTAAAAGTAATACTTATAAATACTAAATTAATATAAATACTTTATTTTAATCACATTTTATAAATACTAAATTAATATAAATACTTTATTTTAATCACATTTTGGGAAAAATGAACAAGCCTCCATTTTTATTCAAGATACATGATAAAAAGGGAAAACACTAAAGTGTGCACTTTGTATTGTTTTATTTATTTATCAATTTTTTTTTTTTTTTTTTTTTTAATAAGTAAGTTGTATAAAAAGCCTTAAAAAGCAGAAATTACAATATCGACGTTTTATTCCAGACTGTAAATATTGAACTATTCTAAGAGGAAACCAATTCAGCCAGCCGAACAGGTCAAGTACCCAAGTCTTAAATTACCAATCATAACAGTAACAACATCTAAAAACAAAATTCCAGCCCCCTTGCGGGTGTCCAAATTGACCTTCCTTCTAACATTAACATAAGTTGAAACAAACAAAATATGACTATAGGGCCTATGTGGCAAAATAAAATTTAAACAACCTGCTAACCATGCATAGAGACACCTGTGCAAATCAGGTGGTAGGATTGTAGTGTGACCACACGTCCAGGGAGGTGGCGTTGGGCGTTGGGTCCCTGATTGGTGTTGCTTCCTCCTCGACTGTGTCGCTTCTTCCTCCGTAGTCCCATGCGGAGCTAGCACCAGAATCGGTGGCTCAACCTCGGTTGCATTTGCTTCTCCAACTATGGGGTGACGCACTCCCTGCAATGCTGAGAGAATTTGCAGGAACTGCATTGCCTTCCCATCTAGGATCTCCATCTGAAAACGTAGGTCGTCTAGGTCTTGTCGTAACTCAAAGACCAGTCCTTGCAGAATTGCAAGGCCTTCTTGCAATTTAGAGCCTGATGTAGAGTTGGCACAGGAGTGAGGCCCTTGTTGTGGTCCATGGCTGGCTTCACAACCTTCTCCCTGAGTTTGGGCTCAGTGTGGTCGGGCTGGGGGCGAATGGGCTGACGCGTTTTTAGGTGAATTGAGAGGAACGACTGGAATTGGCTGCGAAGTGGAGGCCAAATCTAAGAGTGGCCTTGGGTTGAACCCCAAAGAATTTTTGGAGAGATCAAACCATTCTAGCCTGCATGCAAAAGGCGAGGAGAGGGGCAGGAGGTTGCTAAGGTTGTGGCTAGACTGCGTCGAAGAGGATGGCGAGGAGGGTGATGAGGGTGAAGAGTTTTGGGAGGGTGCAGGACAAGGTCGGATAGCTAAGCGTGGTCGACTTGGATGCCATGTCGAGCCGTGTTTGGATTTCCCCCTTTGTCTCGACATGTTTGAGACATTGTGAAGGATAATAAACGTAGAAGGGAAGGTGTAACACCCTGTTTCCCCCAGTCTGTAAAAATAACTATATTGGCCAAAAACTATGGCAAACTCAAAGATGTAAATGTTTGATTTGTCAGAGCTTTGTATAAAAGGTTGATGAATGAAAATTATATCATAAATATGTGTCGTATGATTGCTGGGAGGGAGATGTGCTGAAAGAGACCACGATGGTTGATGAGAGGTGGTGGAAGGGGCCAGGAATGGCTGCGTTAACTTCCACCGAACCGAAACCATACTGGTTTGTACATGCTCAGAAACCAAAGCTCGCTCTCAGACCCCTGAATGAATTACCCGCCCGGATGGTAGGTGGGGAGGCTCCTCAAGAGTAAATGAGGGGATGGCGGCGAACCACCCATCTGTAGAAGCTCTCAGACCTGACCATCGGACAAGGAAATTCGTGCCACACATAACCTCACAGAAAAAGGCAAGGAAAGAAGTGTGGAAGGGGGGGTCGGAGGGGAGCGTGCACGACAGGAATAGCGAGAGGAGAACTAGAAGAACTCCGAAAAGATACAGTGAGTCATGAGCAGAGGAGAAGGAGAGTAACCTTCGTCCTCGACTTTCAACGAGCGGGAAGTAGGAGACTGAGTCTCAAAGCATCGTGGTCCAGCTCGGGGGTGGCTAGTGGTAAATCCGATTGGAATCACTGAGCCTACGGTTGGGTGGAAACGAGCACCCCTCTCAGCAGTCGCGTCACACTTGGTGTTTTTATGATAAGTGTTTATATCTCGTGTCTTGAATTGAATATAATGGACGCATGCTCATGTTTGTACACTCATAAATGATTTCTGTATATCAGTGTTTTCCTAGTGTTTTGACCAGAAATAATGGATGCAGGCTCATACATATATGACCATAATCGGTTTATGTAGAGAATGAATAAGTTCAGATTATGAGCCCGTTCCCTTGAGGTTTGTCCCATGTATTTGACTCACGCTATGCCCTAGTTTGATTTCCCAAAGGCACCTCCTCCCAGGAAGTTCCCTCACCTTCCAGAGCCAGCGTGAGTTCCTTTAAAGGACTATCGTTTTAGAGACCATAAAAGCTTACCTCACCCCTGTCACAGAGTTCACAGCTCGGTAAATTAAGAAGGCCTTTTAGTTAGGTCACCCAGCCTGGGGATATTTACCCAAGAACCCGTTGAAGGATTTTGTAGTCTAAGTTTGGAAGCCTTGTACCCGAGAGAATGGTTCCCTCAGGTTTCAGCGTTTCGAAGTTTTGGCTCCTGGGAACTCAAGTGTGAGACCTCCTGTCCTCGCATATCACGAAATCTCGATTTGCAAAACCCCAAAATGAGCTAAGCAGAGTGGATAGCTTCGGAGTTTCGGCTCCTGGGAACTCAAGTGCGAGACCTCCTGTCTTCGCATATCACAAAATCCTGATTTGCGAAACCCCGAAATGAGCTGAGCAGAGTGGATAGGCTTCGAAGTTTCAGCTCTTGGGAACTCAAGTGTGAGACCTCCTATCTTTGCATATCGCGAAATCCCGATTTGTGAAACCCTGAAATGAGCTGAGCAAAGTGGATAGGCTTCGGAGTTTAGGCTCCTGGGAACTCAAGTGCGAGACCTCCTGTCTTCGCATATCGCGAAATATCGATTTGTGAAACCCTGAAATGAGCTGAGCAGAGTGGATAGGCTTCGAAGTTTCGGCTCCTGGGAACTCAAGTGCGAGACCTCCTATCTTCGCATATCACGAAATCCCGATTTGCGAAACCCCGAAATGAGTTGAGCAGAGTGGATAGGCTTCGGTGTTTCGGCTCCTGGGAACTCAAGTACGAGACGTCCTGTCTTCTCATATTGTGAAACCCCGACTTGTGAAACCTCGAAATGAGCTTAATAGATATATGGGTTTTGGCATTTCGGCACCCAGGAATCGAAGGGTATGAACCCCTCGTCTTCCGATATGTGAAACCCCGAAAGGTAGAGTGTCGAGATATAATCCGAGCCATTGATCAATTCGACGATCGGTTAGACCCTTCTTTTTGAGTTTCGACACTTCGGAAGACAGAGAACAGGGGAACGCTTGCATCGCGATTCCCTGAATCGCGAAATCCGAAAGCACCTTTCTGGTAAGGCCAATGGTCATAGCCAACTATCACATGGGGAAGGATAAGGGAAGGTAGGGTCTGCACCAGGCCCATAGAAACTCGGGAATTCCGTTCCCTGATAAAGAAGGAAGAAAAAAAAAGGGGGCGAAAAATCTTAGTTACCGTAGTGGGTGTGTGACAGAAGGAGAGTTAGTGAAGGAACAACTGGGGGGAAATGCAGTTCGTTGGAGGACTCGACCGAGGAAGAATGGAGCTGCAAATACACTTGGTGCAATTCATAATGTTGAAATCGCTAGTGGAGGAATACACGCATGCGCAAAGTAAACTATGTGCCATAACTCTGATCCATCAAAGGGACAGATAGCCAGAGCATGGCGCACTGAGATTAATGGTGCCCTGGTTAGTGCGAGGTTGATTTAAATGCATGACAGTGGTGGGAGGGGGAGGCACGTGCCTGTCACATGGTTGGCGTCATGGTGGTCGTCGCCTGTCCAATCCTCTTGACACTTGTTCCCCAATAACACCCCATCCGAGGGGTTGTCTATGGATAGAGCCTTTTCCTGGCATCTCTGGAAGATGGGGTGCATCTGGTGGATGGAAGCTTGGCACAAAAGGTTTGGTCCCTCCCGATCCGTTCCAATGTTGGCCAGTTCGTCGGCAATCTGATTCGCCTTCCTTCTCACATGAGAGGAGAATAAGGCAATCTGAAGCGTTGCAATTGTCCTCAGTCCATGAGAAAGTCGCCAACATGGAAAAAATTTCTCTAGATCAACATCGTTCAGGATTTTCCAAAAGAGGTTGAGCATTACTTGTGAATCTCTCTCCACTATAAGTTTATTGAAGTTATGCGGTAGAGCCAATTGTAAGCCTCTTGTGAGCCCCATGTAGTTTTGCAACATTGTTTGTGGTATGGCCTAAGCTACCCACGGTGATGAGAAGAATATTCCCCTGCTGGTTTCGAAAGACCACTCCAAAGCCTACTACACCCGGGTTGCCTTTGGAGGCTCCATCAAAATTTAACTTGATAAAGTCCATTGGAGGGGGGGACCAATGAGAGGGGTTGTCCCCGCAGGAGTGATTCCGAATAGGAGAAGTCAAATTTTGTTTTGAGGTGAATTTACAATTCTTCAAGATGCTTTGTTCTTGAATTGGACAAGTTGGGTTCGTTTTAGTCCAGTGCTGCAAGCTCACTGTTTCCATTATGTTGTGGCATATTTGGGTCCAGCACTGTTGCCAATTGTGATGGGTGTCCCTGAAGATCCTTCGATTCCTTTACTTCCAGATTTGCCAAAGGATAAAACCAGGGAGAAGTTGCCAAATGCGGTTTAATATAGGCGAATGGAAATCCACTTCTCTCCATTCTTCAATGGTTGTGCTTATGTTGTCCCTCTTGCGATCTGAAGTGAGCATGATGGACACGCATTGGTCCCAAAATTGGGTGCTGAAGGGGCAAATATTTAGGAGATGATTCTTTGTTTCTGCCTCTTCCAAACACAGAGGGCATATGGATGGCCTTGTAAACCCCGTTTTGGTGAGATTGTCCCAGGTAAGAATACTTCCATGCGCCACCAACCAAAGGAAGATGTTGATTTTTGGCCAGTACTTCAGTGACCAGATTTTGTTCCAAACTTTCCTCGGGGGGAGGAGATTGAGATTGGCCTTGGCGGCATATGCTTCTTGGATGTTCAAGGTGCCCCTTGCGGAGTGTCCCCAACGCAGGATGTCCTCTCCTTGCAGGATGGGAATTTTCCGTGCGTTGGTCATATTGTACCAAGGTTGAAGATCCACCTGTGCTTAGATGTGAAGGTCCTCTCCAGTGGATTTCCATCATCTCCAAGTGGCATTCGTGGGATTGTCCTTCCAATAGTCTGGCACTTTTGTTAGTCCTTCTTGGGTAGCTGGGGTGCAGAAGGTGTCAGCCCAGGTTTCTTGCGCTAGAATAGGTAATGGTTGCCGCAAATCATTCCAAAAGAAGGCAGTTTGACCATTTCGGATTTCCCAAAAGGTGTGATTGACTACAAGGTGCCTATTCTGCTTGGCATCCATCTAGATCAGGGAGCCTGGGGTGTCTCCGTTCCATCGGATGAGGCTTCTTTCCGCTGTGTTGGGAGTGTAATTTCTTCTCCAAATCTTGGCCCAGAGGTCTTGGGGTCTCTTCAGCCATCTCCACCAGATCTTGGCACTCAAAACTTTATTCATGATTGAGGGGTCTCTAATTCTCAAGCCCCCTTGAGTCTTGGGTCTGCAGATCTTTCCCCAGCTGATCAGTGCCAGTTTTTTCCCTGTTTTGAGCCCTTTCCAAAGAAAGTTCCTTTCCAGGGTTTTAACAGCGCTAAGGACGAAGTTAGGGGTGATGAGGGCTGAGAAGGTATAGACTGGAAAATCTTGCAACACAGACTTAAGAAGGATGAGGTGACTGGGTAGATTGAGAGATCGATAGGTCCAGGAGGAGAGTATTTTCGAAAAGGAGGTGAGGAGGCTCTCCCAAGAGCTGTTCCTGAGGGATTTTTCAAGGAGGGGGATACCAAGGTATTTGGACAGAAGGGAGCTTCAAGTGAAACCCAAGATTTCTATGATGTGGATTTGAATCGACAACGGGGTGTTGAAAAAGAAGATTTGGGACTTGTCCTTATTGATGTCCATTCCGGAAACCGCACAAAAGGTTTGAATAATGGAGATGATTGTATGGGCCTCATGGACAGTGGGGGAGCCCATCATCAGAGTATCATCGACAAATTGGTTGTGAGAGATCAGGGGATTGATGTTGTGCAAGGGTAGTCCTTTTAGCGTCTTGTTTGCTACAACGGCCTGAATAGAGTGGCTGAGACCTTCTGCCATGATAATGAAAAGGAACAGGGACAGAGGATCGCCTTGCCTAATTCCTCTACTGGGAGAGAAAGAGCGAGAAGGGACTTCGTTGATGAGGATTGAAAAGAAAGTAGAGGAGGTAAGATTCAGGATCCAGTCTACCTAGGAGGGGTCGAAACCATAGGCTAGGAGCATTGAGCGCATATAGTCCCAACTTAACTTGTCAAAAGATTTAGAAAGGTCTATTTTTAAGAGCATACCTGGAGTGTGGGCTTCTATAAAGAGTGGATAACTTCATGTGCTGGGATGACATTGTCCAAGATTTGTCTTCCCTCCACGTACCTTGATTGTTCTGGTGAAATAATGAAGGGGAGGATAGGCTTGAATCACCTTGCTATCACCTTAGTTAAGAGCTTGTAAATGACATTGCAAAGAGCGATTGGTCGGAACTGCTTGGGGTGGTTTACTGGCTCTTCTTTGGGAATAAGGGTGAGCAAAGTAGCATTAAGGGCATGGAGGACTTGACCTGAGACTCTAGAATATTCGATGATCTCCCACACTTCCTCTCTGATCATTTTACAGCAATGATGAAAGAAGTTTGCAGTGAATTCATCAGGTCCCATGGATTTACCTTTGGGGGTATCCTAGAGATGCTAATCTACTTCCTCGAGCGTGATGGGCCATACCAGGGCTGCATTCTGTTCCTCCGTGATTAGAGAAAATATGTGATGCATGACCTAGGTGATGGCTTGTGATATGTCCCCCTGGGGCTCCGTCAAGATATTTTGATAATAGGTGACCAACTCCACTTCCAGATCCTCATGGGTGTGAAGGGTTTGCCCGTTTTCTATGAGTAACTGAGTGATACGATTGGTATGTCTTCTTTGAATGCTAGATCTATGAAAGAAATTGGTGTTTCTGTCGCCCTCCTTGAGCCATTGGATGCGTGACTTTTGTCTCCACAGGATCTCTTCTTGGGATTTTCTTTCCTCTAACTTTTGACTTACTACCACTTCCTATGTTTTGAGGTCCTTAGATAAGCCCTGCTCTCAGATTTGGCTTTGTATGATGCCATTTGGTTTGTCGGTTTCTTTTGAGCCTCAAAGATATTGTCAAAGGTTTGCTTGTTCCAAGTCTTGAGCTTCTCTTTGAAGTTTTTGAGTTTATGCTGGAACTTGTACATCTTGGAGCCGTGTGGAACTGTCGCCTCCCTCCACCAAGTGTGGGTGTTTTGTTGAAAGTCTGGGTGATTGAGCCAAAACTGCTCCAGCCTGAAGGGTTTTCGACCTGGAGTTGTAGGAATGTCACACCAAAGTTGGATAGGCCCATAGTCCGACCCATGGACATCGAGGATGCTCACTTCCAGAGCTGTGCCTTCCACCATGAGAGAATCAAAGAGAAGAAAGCGGTCCAACCTGTGAGCTATCTGATGAGAACTAGTTCTTCGATTTGTCTAGGTGAAGATACCATTTGAAGTGCCTGTGTCAATGAGGCCTAAGTTATCTGTTAGGCTCTGAAAGTTCCCTGACTTTGCTTCGAGACAACGCGTTCCTCCTCTCTTCTCATCCAGATTGCAAATCATGTTGAAATCCCCTCCCAGGATCCTTTTGTTCCCCTCAGATAAGGTGGCCATGTTCTCCAAACTTCTTAAGAAGGCATGCTTATCCCTTGATGTGGCTGGTCCATAGAAGTTTGTTAGGTAGCCGGGTTTATTAGAGCTGATGAGTCGGTAGGCGACATAGATGGACCATTTGGTTGTGAAAAAGTTTTCCAGGGTGATTGAGCTTGGGTTCCAAAGAAGTGTCAGTCCCCCTGCTGCACCTGTGGCTGCCGTGCAGATACCTTTCCCTTGATTCTAGCAGCTAGGGAGAAACTTGTCCATTTCTTCAATAACACATTTTGTTTCTCGGAGCATCATTATGTCTAGTTTTTCTACTATGATCATATCCCGTAGTAACTCCTGCTTACTACGACCATTGAGTCCCCTTATATTCCAAGAGATGATATTCATGATGAGGATGGGGAGGGGAGGGGGGGAAAGCTGTCAGATATGAGATGTATCTGACCTGAGTTAACCATAAAGTGCCCTATCTCTTGGATGAGCTTGCTAGTGGATTTTCTTCCTCTTTTCTTTTCATCTTTTTGAGATTTGCGTTGTTCTTTCTGCGTGTTTCCTTGTATTCCCAAACCCACACTGGATCTGGCAGTGGAGCCTGCTGAGGAGTTGAGGAAGATCTTATGGAATTTTCTCAACTGGTTTGGAGGAATGGTATATAGTTTTTGGTGCCGATAGGCGTGTTCCAGATGCTCCAGGTCAACGCCCGCCGGGTCTTTCTCATCTAGATCCATTTCTGCGTCCCCCTCTTCGATTTATGATGGTTCTAAGGCTGTGGTGTTGGAGTTGGGTGGATGAGTGGTTTGTGTCTGGCCCGGGGCTTCCTTTGCTTTCCCTTTCTCTAGATTTTGAAGTGCATTATCTGTAGGTGGAGACTGTGAGGCTTCCATGCTCTCTGGATGTTGCCGCAAAATATCAAATTGGTTGCTTGAGGTCGGCTCCTTATTGCGCTAGGCTGTCGGTCGTCTTCCTCCTTGTCTGCGCTTGCCTGGCACCAGGATGAAGCCATCTTTGTTTTTGTTTACTTCTGGATTTCCATCTTTACTTGGTGTGTTGAGGGGGCAATCCATGAAAAGGTGCCCGTGCTCATGACATTTTTTGCATTTGAACGGGATGTGCTCATAGTCAATGGTTTGCAGCCAGTCCTCATCATGATATTCCAACGCAATGGATCATGGTAACGGCTTTGCAATGTTCAGATAAACACAAATGCATGCATAGGAGGTGTATCTTTGTTGCTTCGTGGCCTCCAAGGATTTAACATACACTCCAATGGTGTTGCCAATGCCCGCCAACACCTCCTCTAGCCAGAACTCCTGCGTCAAGGAATAGAGCCTTATCCATACTGGGGCATGTGCGAAGTCCTCCATTTTAGGGCTGAACTTTTCAATCCAAAATCTCAAGAAGAGACCCGCTGAGTTGAAGAAGTATGACCCTCCATCGAAAATGTGTTTTCTATCCTCCAAGTTATGCAGGATTATGGTGAAAAATCCCTTGGAACCCAGTTGTAGATCACAATGGCCTTTGGGCTTCCACCATTGGTGTATCCATTTTACTAGTTCGTGTTCAGAGGGCCAGAGCCCTAAAAATTTCCCCACTAAGGCGTAGTCTCTCATGTATTGCTTCTGTTCCTCAATCTTGGGTGTGCTTATGCTGTATTTCGGGGCTTGCGGCGCCTGGGGAATGCATTTCCCAGGTATCCATGGACGTGTCGCGCTTGTTGCAATTGGTGTTTTCCCTGAATCAATATCCATCTCTCTATCCTTGAATGTGCCCTCAGAAAGAAGCTATGAACGAAGATCTGGTGAAGGCTCAAATGTTGGGCACTTGGAACCCCCTCTTTTGTTTCCATGCACCGTCGCTTCACTGTAGGAGGAGCCTCACGGCCCTCCCTCGCTAGGAATCATTATGCCCCTATGGGGGTGGCCAAGTGCACCAGGGCTGAAGCAACCCTGGTGCGGTTTAGTTTAACCAATCAATCTTACCCCTCTCATGATTGGAAAATAAAAATTCAATGTGTTTTATTTCTTTATCAACTTAATAGATCCCCTTAAAATGAATTTATATTGGCGCAACACATAAGTCTCATAAGGAGGTAAAAACATTCGACAACCCCTTTAACAAATATGCACATGGACTGATTTTGTACACAGATTATATTATGATTAATATAATGTGCAATTTTCTCTTGGAAAGACAGCAAAGAGGTCTTGACTGTGAAGCAATTATAACAACCATTCCCTTAAAATATAATTTCAGAACTTTTGAGATGTTGCTTAAGGAAATAATACCAAGAATCAGAAAATAATATGTTCAGACGTATACAACTGAGCTGCCTGCTGATGGAAGTTATTTCGTCAGAGGGCTGAAATTACATTACAGGTCTCCCAACTTCAAAACGAGGAAAAATTAAATAATTGTTTTTACGGAATTATTTGAACCCTTGAAAGCTGCTCTGCACTCTCAACTGCCATATCACGACGGCAAACAGTGGATTGAA
>SNQJ01S0055988.1:33562-44125 GCA_010110895.2 Picea sitchensis
GGTTGAAATGTTATCACATGGATAATGTTTACAATTTAAAATGATAATGTTCATGGTGGATGGAGTCAAGGTTATCCATACACCTCTTATCAATTCTCACTTGTGACATATATGTTCTTTATCCATTAGTTAACTACTCATATAATTATTTAATAAACATGAAATAAAAATAAATTAAAATGAATATCATCAATATTATATATAATGTTAAAATAATAAATATCAATATCATTATCAATAATAATTATACTTTATATTAAATATACAATTACTTAATAAATATGAAATTAAAACAAATCTATATTAATAATAACTATTTATAATTCATTATTTAAATATTAAATAGATCAATCTGCGTTCACAAAATATGCAAAATATGCTTAGAAGATAGATAATTTAATAAGTAATTTTCTTTATAAAATATGCTTAGAACATACATAGATAACTTAATAAGTATTTTTCTTTATAAAATATGCTTAAAACATACATAGATAACTTAATAAATATTTTTGTTTATAAAATATACTTAGAACATACTTAGACAACTTAAATGTGTATTTTTGTTTATAAAACATGTATAGAACATACATAAATAACTTAACCTGTATTTATAAAATATGGAAAAAACATGAAAAACTTCCCAAAAATATAAACTATATGTACTACACATTCCATTCGATTCCCTGTATTTATAAAATATGGAAAAAACATGAAAAACTTCCCAAAAATATAAATGATATGTACTATGCATTTCATTCTGTATTGGGTGGTTCCGGGTACGACTCCCGCATGCATGAGTGTATTGTGTAGGGGATAAGTCGTTAACTCATTTTTATGGCCCGCCCAACCAGTCCATTGTGTCTCTCTTTAACTCAAATAAATACACTTCCAGTTTTCTGGAAATATATCTTCACAAAATTGGCTTCTCCTGCAGTGTTTGGGTGATTTGCAGAGATGGGAGGACGAAGATGAAGAATGGAGTCCATTATTTCAGCTGATGTGCAGTTTTTATACGTCTTCGCCTCATTCTTGGCCATGAAGGTACATAGAAAATAACTAACCCTGTACATGATGTAGACAGATATATCGAAAACATCAAACCCTGTAAAGTTGTTATTTAGAAATCTTATTATTTACATTGAATTTATGATCCTAATTCTACCCTAAATCCGCTAGGTTATGTGCTTAATCTACACGACTCTTTTGTCTCTCCATTTTTATCTTTCTTTCGGAGGCGTTTTTTTTTCCAGCTGAGGGGTTGATTTGTAGACATCGTATGATGATGTTGAATATTAGAGACCATTATTTCTTCCGGAGTTGGCCCCTTTGCCTCATTTTCGTCTAAAAAAACAACAACGTACCAATGCTATTCTCGAATGTGATAGTTTGGAAAAGGAAATTTTCACACCAACTAAATTGAAAGATCTCGCAAGTACTATTCCTTAATGTCAAGTCACATTTATTTGAAAGCTCTCACAAGTACTATCCCTTAATGTTCGGTCACATTGTTTTTTTCCTTGACATGACAGAGATGAAGAATAAAGTCAATTATCTCTTGTGGAGTTATCGTATCATTTGCATGTGCAGTTATCACATGGTTTTGCCTCATTTCGGTACAATCTTTAACCCTGTATGCGATTTTGAATCATAAAATTAGTTTTTGGATATTTGATATTTTTATTGAATTCCTGAGTGGTAAACAAAATTTTACAGCTATATGAATTTCATAATAAAAAAACACGATTCTTTGTGATTAAACATGATTCTCTGTGATCAAGTAAACGAATAGGTGTATGTGTATAAGGTAGATTTGATTTTGTTCATTTTAACATCCTATTTTCCTTGCAAGATTAATTCATTTTTTTTTTCAGATTTTACCCTGGTTGAGGTTTAACCTTGGGTTAGTTGGTTATTTATTACAGTCAAGCCCTGTAGGTTAAATATGAGTTATTTACATTTAACAAGTGATTAATTATAACTATTTAGTAATTTTAAGGTTTTAAAAAATAAAATAAAATTTGTATTATATACATTGTTTTGAATTGAGTTGGAGTTGGTATAAGAGTATTAAGGTGTATATACAACCCTCAAATGATAATCCATTATTATATGTAGATAATGCTTATAAATATATATGGGAATTATGATTTTGTTTAAAATAAATTTATTTTTCTTCTTTGCATTTAATAGATTTGGATGAATTATGAATACAAATGGTTATAGGTTTGGATGAATCATGAATATAAATAGTAATTTTAATATGTTACAATTTTAAAAAAATAAAATAAAATATATATTATATATATAATTTTAAATTGAGATGAAATTTACATCAACGGGGTAAGTTAATAAGTTCATAAACTCAATATGTCAATTGAATTTGGGTTTCATCCTAATGGTTGGTGGATTCAAGGTTATCCACACACCTTGTATCAATTCTCACTTGTGACATATGTGTTCTTTATCCACTTGTTAAATTGCTCATATAATTACTTAATAGACATAACATTTATTGAGATAAGTAGTTAAACTCACCATGTCAATAGGGTTTCGTCCAAATGGTCGGTGGATTCAAGGTTATCTTACCCAACTCGTTTCCATTCCCACTTGTGACATATGTGCTATTTATCAATTTGTTAATAACTCATATAATCACTTAGTAGACATGTAATTATCGTTCAATTCATGTACACACTACGATGGAGTAATTTAATAAGTAGATAAACTCAACATGTCAATTGGATTTCGTCTGAATGGTCGATGGATTCAAGGCTATCCTACCCACCCCGTTTCAATTCCCACTTGTGACATATGTGCTCTTTATCCACTAATTAACTACTCATATAATTACTTAATAAACATGAAATTAAAATAAATATATATGAATATTATCATCAATAATAAATAGTTGTAACATCCTTCACAAGATGCAAGATAGGTGTAACATATGGAAGTACTTTCCATTGTCACCTAAGCAATTACTTCCCTCATTTTAGTGAAGGATTAGATCCAACACAAGGGAGGCTTCCCTAGCAACCTCAAGGAATCCTATAGAAAGATTAGATCAAGTCTATGGCCTCTTATCTTGGTTACTTGATTATACCACCCACTAGGTCAAGGTTCAAGGTGAGAATAAGGTGGTTGAACAAAGCAATTTCTAGATTTGTGTGTGAGGTGCTCTAAAACAATAAGACATATTTACCAAGTCTAATAAGTTAAAAGAATGCCCCGAAACACTACTTATCAAAGAAAAAGTGATGGTTGTAATAAAACTTGCATAAAAGGATGATTACTTCGGCAATATAACAATTTATGACAGCAGAAATATAACAGTCCTAAAACTAATTAAAGTGCAATGAAAGAGAGATGAAATGTAAGCTAAGACTGTCAAGCCCTAGTTGGCTGGAAACTACAATAATGATGTCTAAAAATATTCCTAGGTAAAGAATGCAACAAAACCCTAGATGTTAGGCTATTAATGATTAAGAAAGGAAGATGCAATGCAATAAAACCTAAAACTAGCATAAGATGTCAAATAGAGAAGGGGTTAGGGTTTTAAAAGTCACTTTGCAAGAAAATGGACTAGTGTCGTCTAGTTCCTTGGGCATATGGAGTCAATAAATGAAACTTCTATGGAGAGCAAAGGCAAGAGAAAACTCAAGAATCAAACCTTGGGGGAGTCCACTCACAAGCCCTAGATATTGATTCTTTAGAAGAGAAACTTAGGGGATTCCACTCACAAGCCCTAAGAGGTTGTCCTATGTCTTCTAAAGGCCTTTAGCAAGAGATCAAGATGGATCTTAGGTCAAAATGCTAGAGGAGTCCACTCACGAGCTCTAGAATTTTGTCCTATAAGGATAAGACTAGGGGGGTCCACTCATAAGCCCTAAAGATACCCTTTTGTTCCTCAACAAGCTTTAAATGAATGAAAACAAGGGAAGGGAGTTCACTACAAGCCTTCCTAGAGTTCCAAAACAAGGGTTTATCCAAGAGAATACAAGGTAGCATGCAATTATCACCACTTTGATAAAACAATTTACTTAATGCACCAAGAATAAACCACCAAAGAAGATTTGAAAAGAACACTTGTTAGTCAAATCGTTGAGCACGAAAGAAACCCTAACATGAAATCATCCACAAGAAACTTGAAAAGCATCCAATAGATCATCTCCAAGAAAGTGTGCACAAGTACTCTGTGATGAGAAAGGAAGATAAGAGACGAGTGTAGTAGTTTTCCATAATATGAGTTATGATTTACAAATGAGGAAAACATCCTCTATAAATATGAGACAAGCCTAGCACCTTATCTCTTTAAAAGCCCCTAAAATGTAATAAGTCCCATGATACTATTGATTTTCATAAGAATTAGGTTAAGCATGTAGTTCATTTCAATTTCATCATGTCTTAACCATAAACAAGAATGTTGGAGCAATCAAGATCACAAGAAGAAACACCATGCACAAGTACACAAGATATATCCTAGGAAACCCTTCTCAACAAGGGAAGAAAACCTAGCCAAATCCTTTGCTATGTTCTTCAAGAGAAAGACCTTTCACCACCAAGAATGACTTAGCACACAAGAGGGTTCTTAAGCCCTAGAAGACTAGTGCCCAAGAGAGGTGCGCACCTTTGCCAAAGAGAAGTACTTGCTGAAATTTCCAAAACACACAAGAAGGATATGATTCTACAATGGAGAATCATCTCCTACTTATATTAGACTTTGACCAATTAATAGGGCCGACCTCTGTAAGTCAAATATACTTATTATTATATTTATTATTTATTATAATAATAATTAATATTAATATTAATTATATTTTACATTTAATATTAATCACATTAAGGTGGGGCCGACCTGTACCCTTTACATAACAGTTAGGGTTACAGGTAGGTCTGACTCTTGAACAGTATATAGCAAAGGATCTGATACACCCACTAGTGCTCATCCACTAGGGGCACATCCATAGGGATGTCATATCTCTGATTCATTGCATTACACAGAAGAACCAGGTCTTCACACGTTCACCTGGGCTCGTCCACAGGCACATCCACTCTACAGATCTGCTTTCTCACTGCCACCGATAGGAGAATCATTTGGAATCTTCTCGTCAACTCCGCTGCTTAGAGGATGCTATCACATCATCTTCATTTATGTTCACATGATGATGTGCCCAACCCTTTTGGGATTTCACACGTTCACCTTGTGCTCAGCCACAGGCACGTCCTAACTCAACAGATCGCTTTTCCACCAGATAATCATCTAGATTTCTTCTCACTCACGTCATGGAGGAGGTCATATCTACATTCCTAGCTCTGTCTCAGGTAGGAACCACATACCCTTCTTAGGGGCTTTCTCTCAAGTTTGTAAGTTGAGAGAAAGACTCACATAGTTGCTATGTTCCACATCTCACAGGTTTGTAAGTTGGAGGATGTCTCCCATAGCTGCATTCATCAACACTCCCTCTTAGCTAGGGAGACATTCCTCATCAAGCCAAGTCTCATACAGATGTACTCTGAATTTTGTTTCTGTCTAGAGTCATCAATACTCCCTCTTAACTCGGAAGGCATTCTTCACCAAATCTGTTTGGTGTAAATGTTTGTAGTCTACTCAGGTGTAGAAAGGTACTACAAGTATACAATTTTTCCTCTGCATCATATCTCTGACATAAGAATATTTCATTTGTAATGATCCCAAGCCATTATGCAAGGATCATCACGATTTTGGGTGTCTTTAAAACTTTTTGTTGGTTGTGGTATTTTGTCAAACACTTTGCTTACAGTTATGTTTAGGGTTTTACTGATGTGTTTATATGTGTGTATGCAGCTATAAACAAGAAGATATAACCATGGAACATACCTCAACCATATGCAATAGGATAGACCAGCCAAAACATCTCAAATATGACTTTATTCATGCAATAGAGGAACCTGCTACAATGAAGATGCCGATCTGGAGTGCTCAACAGATGGCTCCAAGATAGAAGTATGAGCTACTACAAAAAGCTCTCCGACAATACAAAATAAGCCTCCAAAGGCTGGATACACAATGAAGATTGAATACAAGTGGATCTGGGTCGTACGAATGCTAAACCCCCAAGATGGAAGGTGACACGCCCTGCTGGATAGCTGAAGCTCCTCAATAATTCAACCCTGCTGTCAAAAGTGCCCAATCACCTCAAGAAATATGCCAAATAGTAGATCGAGTGATGGCAAGAACAACCCAGGTGTCTGAATCTCCAAGATCCCTCTCAAACCCTATGGATCTGAACCTCCTCCACTGAATGGTGTGCCCCCCTAGATGCCTGAAACCCTAGATAAATCGACCTCCCTCCTAGGGACCTCCAATGGGTCCACAAACCGACTAGAATGATAGATCGGGACACTGCAGTGAAAACCCAAGTGCTCAAATCACCAAAATACTTGCTAGACCCTTGGATCTAGCTATCCTCCAAATAATGGTGCGCCCTCCTCTTGGGAAATCGTCCCACTCTCAATACAAATAAACCTACCACTGAAATGCCTCCGGAAACCACCAAGAATGATGCTAAGACACTTGCAAGGAAAACCTAATACCTGGAATCCTCAAAATCACTTATCCTCAGCTAGGATGAATCCTCCCTCAATGGATGGTGCACCCCTCTTTCTGGAAACCCTAATTGGTGCGCCCTCTCTCTCTCTGCCCCTGCAACTGATGTAGAATCCTCCTGCAACTGAATAGATATGGAACTAGAATGGTGTGGGAGAGTATTGCATCTCCGAGACCAAGCTTGGGACAAGCTAGGTGGAATCTTTCACCACCGAATCGTCCTCTAGGGTTTGTTATGTCAAAACCCTTAAAACCTCCAAGAGATGGGCCCTCTAGCTAGAAGCCAGAAATCCAAAAGATAAACATACATGAATGAATGAGTAGAGGCCCTTGCCTTTCCTTTATACTTTTTGCTCTCCTTGTCCCTCCAAAGTGAATTTCATTTTAATAATATTTAATTAATTAATTAACCTTTTTACTTATGAAAAACACCTTATCTCTCCTTGTGGCTTCCATGGCCACTGAAAGTCACTTCTCACCATCCCATCATGTAGTGTTGCTTCTCTTGATTCCAATGAGCTATTACACTGAGAGGTTCCTCCAAGTAATGTGCCCAAAATGACCTCTTCAGTGAATTCAATTAGCTCATAGCTCAAAATAGTCAAAATCATGGAAATTGTCGGAATGCAACAGAACCAAAGCCAACCTGTGCGGAATGGCTCATAATGATGGAATATGATGAGAAATGCAAGTTGGACCCCACAATGCCTCTCAATAACCCCTGTATTCGCTATAACCTCCATATGGCTGCTCTGGTCTGCACTGTGATGATGTCCCAAAGTGGGGACATTACATCATCTCGTTGTGTTTCAAGCAACCATGGCAATATTCATAGTAGAACATCAATCAGGTATGTTCTTTTCGGTCTACTATTTTTTCTGCTCAATCTAAATCGGCATATCCTGCAAACTCAAGTTCACACTGGAGGCATATCTCAGACCATATCCAATTGTGCCTCGTATATATCTCAATACATGTTTGTTGTTTCCTAGTGAGTTTGTCTAGGTTGACTCATCACATTCCCTGCATGGCGTGAATCAAGTCTGGTGTTAATCGGATACATTAGTGATCCAATCAGTTGTGGATCAGTCTCGTCTGAATCATCATCAATCTTCTTCTTTAAATCCATCACGGTGGATTTTGCATTCTTTCATACTGAACTTCTTTAATATTTTCATTGTATATTTTCCTTGACTCAGGAAAATCTTATCGGTCCTCTGTCATACTTCTTGTCCCAAGAAGTAGTGCATCATACTTGGATTCTTCATCTCGATTTCAAAAGTCAAGGATTACTTGTATCCAACAACAACGCTTTCTGAATAAGTCATCAGGATCGGGTTCTCGTCACCAACACTGTATAGGTTTGGATCAACAATACTCTTGCTGAAACTCATCAAGAATCTATCTATCTGCTATAGTTTCCAACTCATGGATGGTATTATGGATGGAAGTGTATCGGGTTCACTGGGTCAAGTGTCTCATCATAGACAATTCCCTTTGTTTATGAGAAACCTCTGGCTATAGATCTTGTTTTGTATTTCTTGACACTTCCATCAGCTGCATGCTTGATCTTATAGATCTACTTGGAAGTTACCACAGACTTCCCTTTCTAGTTCCTGAATAATATCTTATGCATCATTCTTTAAGATATACTGGTATTCTTCTGTTATGGCATCTTGCGATACCAGTTCTCTTGTTGTTTCTCTAAGACAAGGAGTCTCAACATCAATGAAGTGGCTCATGACTGAAGGATAGCTCGAAAATCTCTTTTGCTTTCTCGGAATGTGCCTTGAGAGGCTTGTATGTTTCTCTTCCTCTTGCAGAGTGAGTCTAGGTAGGCCTTTTATGCCTTACTACAATATCTCTAAACATATCAACTAGAGATCCTGGATAACTTGGAGTAATGTTTGTCTCCCTTTGAATTACTGAAGGGGAAGAAGGTATTGTCTCACTGTCAATCTCCATCTGAGATTCTCTGGTTCTTTGAAAAAACCATCTCTTCTTCAAGGACAACGTCTCTACTTGTCTCAATTTGTCTCTTACTAGAGATGTCTTTGAAGATTCATTGTATCCTTTCTTCCTAGAGGATCTAGTTTGGACTTCTTCTCTTTGGGTACATGAATGTATATGGTCATGTACATAGTCTGCTTCATATCTCATCTAATATGTTTTCTTTTGCAACCTTCACTATGGCTTCCTCGAGGTTATCACCTGTGACCTGAACAAGGTCAACAAAACAACAAGCAAGAATAATACTCTTTTGATAATAGTAGATAAAACAAAAACACGAATAATCATCACAGTAGCTCCTTTAGAGCTATCACTTGTGACCTGTCTGAAGCAAAGATCAAAAGTAAGAAATAAAGAAATACAATCTGAGAATGATAGCATTTTGCATGAGTAGTGGCACCATCACACAGTAGCAGCTGATATGTCCTGAGAAGTCTTTAAAAACTTCAAGTGTTGCCTTGTTACTACGATTGATACTTCAACTGGTGTTGCAACTACAATTGATATTGCAATTGATTCTAAGAAAGCTGGCTATGACTTAGGGTTTTTATGAGGAAAACCTAATTTTTTAAACTTCAAATTTGAAATACCGATCTAGGGGCTAGATCTTTGAGCTAAGTAAGGCTGATCACAGTCGAATTTAGAAATCCCAAATTTTTCCCCCTCAAGCTTGATAGCAGTTTAGTTAGTGCTTACGGTTTCACGAAATTTTGCTTTTTGGTATGTTGAAACTAGGGTTTCACTTGCAGGGAGTTCTATCCCTTTGAAAAGGTGTGTTGAAGGTGCCGAAATGATCCTTGGGCTAGGGATCACTTTTCTAGATGGATTTGGGCTACAAAATTCCTCTTCAATAAAATCCTTAATTTTTCAAAGGAAAATCTTGAATACATGGAGTGGTTGCCTAAACGTAGTTTGGCGTTTACCTTTATATCCTTATCCTCATCAACCCTTAGAAAATTTCGGTACATTTTAGAAAAGGAAAAGAAAGTACCACATAGAAGATCCTAGGAACAATTCAATGAGTTCATATGAACGCTCGACATGGGAAACTTCTCTATCTTTTCAAACTTCCTAGCACCAGTTGAAGAAAATTTAAAGATGAAAAAGAAACTACTAAGGCTTGGAAGATGAATTTTGATGGTGCACATTCAAGGTCATTCCCTAAACATGGATTTGTCCTTTGCAACTATCCCATATACTCCTCCATCAACCGAAAATTTCAGGTTGTTTAGAGAAAAGGAAAGAAAGTACCACATAGAAGATCCTAAGGAACAATTCAATGAGTTCATATGTCAAACATCTGACATGGGAAATTTCTCTATTTGTTCAAACTTCCTAGCACCAGTTGAAGAAAAATTTAAGGATGAAAAAGAAAGTAATAAGGCTTGGAATATGAACTTTGATGGTGCACATTCAAGGTCAGGAAAAGGGGCGGGAATTGTCCTAGTCTCACCAACAGGAAAGTCTCACAACTTTGCATTTAGATTAGAATTTGATGCAACAAATAATGTAGCTGAATATGAAGCACTTCTACTTGGCCTAAAAATTGCAAAAGACATGGGGATAAAAATATTAAATGTCAAGGGTGACTCAGACTTAGTCATCCTCCAAGTTAAAAATAAATTTGCATGCAAAAATGAAAGATTGAAAAGATACAGAAATGCAATTTGGGATACCATAGAAATGTTTGATGCTATGTATATCATTTCAGTACCTAGGGAACAGAACAGTCTAGCCGACAGTTTGGCAGTTGCAGCTTCAACCCTCCAACCTTCAGAAGATTTAATCAAAGGAGATGGAAAACTAGAAATAATCTTTAGACCGTCAGTACCAGATAATGTGGATCATTGGCAAGTATTCAGAGATGACAAACAAATCCTAAGATTTATTCATAATGTCCAAGAATTCTCAGATTTCAATGTCAGTTATAAAGAAGAAGGAAAAGATTATCCTGAGGAGGATGACTC
>SNQJ01S0055988.1:44135-83928 GCA_010110895.2 Picea sitchensis
TTGAAGCCCCCCGATGGAATGGGAAAAAGTAAAGCGAGGGCTCTTAAGCTCAAAGCAGTCAGGTATTGCCTCATTGACCAAACCTTGTACTGGAAAGACCCTCTAGGGGTATTTCTGAGATGTCTGGACCCACAGGAGGCCCAGAAAGTCACGTTTGATTTTCACAGTGGCCTTTGTGGAGGTCATCATTTCTGGAAGACCACAGCCCACAGGATACTCCGAGCGGGGTATTATTGGCCCACATTGTTCCCCGATGTCTGCAGGGAGATTAGAGCATGCACCAAATGTCAAAGGTTCTCGGGAAAGTAGCAGCTCAAATCTCTGCCATTGAAGCCCATAGTAGCTTCGGCACCTTTTCAGCAGTGGGGGTTAGATTTTATCGGAGAAATTCATCCTCCCTCAAGTGGTCAACACAGATGGATCCTGACTGCAACAGATTATTTCACCAAGTGGATAGAAGCTGTCCCCACTAGAAGCACATCACACAAAGTAATTATCAGCTTCCTGGAGGATATCATAGCTCGATTTGGCTGTCCTAGCAGGATCATCACCGATAATGCTGCTTCTTTCAAATCTGAACCTCTAATTAAGTTCTGTGAGCAGTTTCAGATCTCACTAATTCACTCCACTTCCTACTATCCCCAGGGCAATGGTTTAGCGGAATCCTCCAACAAAAGCCTGATAAAGATCATCAAAAGATTGTTAGAGGATAACAAAAGAGCCTGGGATTCGAAGTTGAAATTTTCTCTGTGGGTCGATCGTGTCACCACGAAGAGGTCTCTAGGCACTTTGCCGTTTCAACTAGTTTATGGAGCAGAGGCAGTTTTCCCTACTCAGCTCACCTTACCTGTGGCGAAATTCTTTCAAGACTACGAGGGAGAACCAGATCATATGATCAGAAGAATTTATCAGATAGTGGAAGTGCAGCAGATCAGAGAACAAGCGAGGGACGCAACTTATAGTCATCAACAGAAGATCAAGCAGGCTTTTGACAGAAAGGTCAAGAAAAAGGAGTTCGAGATCAGGGACTTGGTTTTTAAATGGGACGCACCCAGACATGATAAAGGAAAGCACAACAAGTTCGACGCCCTCTGGATCGGCCCCTTTAAAATCTCTGAGATTTTCTCCAACAACACCTATGGGTTGCAGGATCTGGAGGGCGAAGAGGTTTTCAACAACCCAGTGAATGGGCATTTTCTAAAAAAATGTTTTATTTGAGCCTTAGACGACTCTTCTGTTTGTAAATATTGTCTTTTACTTCTGTGTTTATTTTCTTTTTATGTTTTCGGCTTAATAAATGACTCCATAGCCCAACAACAAGGCACTGAAGCTGCGAAATGAGATCCTAGAGCATCGCAGGGACGACTCTATCCCCCATGGAGCCTAATGTTAGCGATATGTCTTGCCTCGGGATTAGGCGTACCCAAATCTGCAGTTTGCACAAGAAGCAACTGAGCATATCACGAGGTCATCCCATTTTTGTAGCAGCAAGTCAAGCAAGCGAGTGGGCAAAGTTTTATCTTCAGCAGTCGGGGACCATCCTTAAAGCAAATTGACGGTCAGAATCTTACAGGGGAGATAGGTGAAATCCCGTCAGCCGTTAGATCTCGAGAAGTTGCGTTGGGGTTAACCCCTAGTGTGCAGAGGAAGAAAGTCGGGGTTCAGTTCATCGGATAATCGGAGTTTTCGAAGACAAGAAACTCTTACATGAAGGAATCGCGATCCGTGATTTCCCGACTGGATCAGAACCGTCCGACAACAGAGACACGTGGCGAGAGATCCCGTAGAGTCGGGGATCGGGGAACTGAAAGTCCCGAGCACATGACAACGAGAATCACGATATCCCGATACGCGATTTCCCGATGGAGTTAAAGGCCGTAGTGGGATACAGGTGGCAGGGCCCACAACACTGACGAGATTGTCCGGGCCGTCCGATCTGGACAGACACATGGTGCGCGATTAAGTCGCTTCGGCATGTCGCCCCTCGCGACCCCAAAACGCAAAGGATAGTCCCGTTATGTTCCGATGCGCGAGGTGACGGGAGAGTCCGTGGCTCGGGCCCATGGTATTGTCGGGAGAATTAAGAACCGTCGGATCTAGAAGGACACCTGGCACAGGATTAAGCCATCTCGGCGTTTCGCTTCTCGCGACTTCAAAGGCACAAAGAACAATCATCCTTATCCACGAACGCCGAAAGCCTCTATGGGGATAAAAGCAGGGTCACGGTCCATTGGTAACCCATGAAATTAAAAGAGCTAAGCGGAGGGGGGGGCCTAAAAGTGTTGTGTCCAGTTGCCGAAAGCATCGTCACGATTTCCAGATGCCATCAGAAGCGATTTCGCTCCTGGTTTTCGCTTGAAGTAAATAAGGATAAGAAGGAGTAGTTGAAGCCTCATTTCATTCATTAAATGAGGGAATGGAGAGTCTGGCAAGACGTCTGCTCACAGAGGTCCTGTGTACCATTTTTCTCAGAGAGGCCATGCCGAAGTCCTCAGTATGACGAAGAAGTCTGCGCACGCTAGCCGAGCGCTTAATGGCTCAGCTACCCTCCTTACAGGAACCATGCATAGTCAAGGTGGCATTTAAAGAAAGATATTGGTACGAGTTTGATTGAGGTGACACCATCCATTAAAAGTTTTGAGATGCCTCTGCTGGGCGAAAGGAAGGGGGAAGTATATGTAGGAATTTTTTCCATTTTGTAAGGGTCGATGGTTGAGCAGAGCTCCCTACTGTAATGTTTTAACTGCTATTCTAGCTTTCAGCTTATGCACCTGTATATGAGATTTCTTGTTTTATAACAAACAATTCTCCTTATTCCATCTAATTTCATCTCATGCTAGAGAGTTCGTGGTTGACTGAGTCACGCGAGTTTTTACAGTTATGTTATGATGAAAGATTTATTGTCGCATAGCTGTGTTCTCCGGTTTTTGCGTTTATGTGTAATATGATATTGCATTTCGACATCCTCTTCCTCAGCCTGTTAGGAACCTGTTGTTAATAACAGACCTCTGCTTTTCTCTTATACAAGTCTTCCACCTGCTCACCCTTTACTACAACTCACTGTCTGAAGTTTATGCAAGACCTCACTTGCCCATGCATATCTGGCCTAGTTTTAGAATTGGAATGTTATCATTTTGAGTTGGCTTCCATTCGGCCACCCATCTATAAACAAACTATGACATAAAACTGATGGGCTTCGGGCTCTGCTCCTGATAGCAATCCAGGAGTGACTTCCGTCGTCAACACTATGGAATTTTGGAGATGACATATTAGAGTACTACAAGACAAAATTTTAGATTCAGAAGGGCCAAAATTTCGAAAATACATCAGAAGGAAGGTCCGTCAGGAAGACAGACTCCAAATCAAGGTTTCAAATGTATATTCACTTAAGAGAATCAGATCTTTTGATTGGGATGCCTGATTGAGCTGATTCAAAATCCATTGGAAAGAGAAAACATATAAGATTATCTTGGAACATGTATTATAACTAATTTATATCATTATTCTTAATATATTGAAGTTGTAAGTTGAATGTTTAGGTTAGATATCAATTAAGAATCAATCCTAGGGAATCGATTAGTGGAGATGAATATAAAGATGAAATCAATCTTGGGGAATGGTTGAGCACGATAAAGAAAATTGATTTGGGTCCTTTTAGGGCATCTTTTTTATTTGGGGGGGGAAGCTTATAAGTGGTGGAATAGCTTTGATGAAGATACTAGACTCTACTTTACATGGGAAAAAATTGAAGAACTCTTCTCAAATAAATGGATCAAGGATAAAAAAAAAATGGAGGAGATGCATAACATTTAAGGGAATTAAAGGAATCAAAAGAAAATTTCTTCAAATTGCAAAAGGATAATGAAGAGCTAAACAAATATATTACAAAGAAAAACGACAAGTTCTCTAAGATGTAATCCCTTAATGAATCACTCATTAAGGAAGTTAATAACTTAAAGAAAGAAAAGAGTATCAAAGCAAAGTGGGAAAAGGATGAGTCAAGGGATAATTTGAAAAAGAAAGATGAAGAGATGTGTATATTACGAAACCATAATAAAAAACTATTGTTTGAGGTTAAGAGATTGAAAGAATAAAAGAAGAATTATCAAAATCAAGAAGAAACAAGGATCTTGGATGAAGAATCTACCAAAAGACTTGAAGAGGAAATTTGCAAGAAGGTTGAGGAACCTCTAAATACTGATGAGGTAAAATTGAAAATGCAATCCAAAATTGAAGAAGGATGTCATAATTTGATAAATTGGGTGACCTTACAGCTTTAAAAGCAGAAAGAAGAGAAGATTCAAGAAGGTCACTAGAAAGTACTTGAAGAAGTTGAGCTTCATCTAGAGGATGTACAAGCCAAATATGATGGTATTATCTCCAAGGATAGAGTAATAAAAGACCAAGAAAAGAGGATAGATGATGTCATTGTCTCTAAACTAAAGATAAATGAAATGCATATGTAGAGTGAAGGTGTTATTGCCAACTCCTAGGGATAACTAAGGAGATGATGTCTCGAGGCCCTCAGGTTGCAGAAATGGAGTACTGAGAGAAAGCTTGACCAGTAGTGTCCACTTGCACAGATAGAGACCCACCTCACCACCACAGCTCCAGGTTGATCACGACGATATCCACCACATCAACTGGCCTCTGAAAGACATTGGGTCTTGCTCCATGAGGTACAAGTAAGGTATTATGGTGAGAGTCATTTCAATATTTGAGGCACTTGAGTTTGTTGCATCTATTACTACTTTTGATTATGTGACATTTGCTTGGACATTATGCTCTTTTCCCTGTTTCACTTTGGTGGTTGACATTGCTCCCTAGTAAGTGGGCCACCCTTAGGGATAGGTATTCTACTGGGAGGTCCTTTTGATGATTCATCGTACAATTCCTGACCATACTTGTCACTTTCCATACTTCATCCCTTCATCTCCTTAACTTTTGGGTTTTTCGGGTGTAATGACACAAGAAGGGATTGCCCCTCACTTCATGGGGAGAAGGGGTTGAAGGCCAAAAATATTGTGGCTGGAAAAAGATAAAATACAAACCATTAACCTTCTATATGCTCGCCTAGGGATCATGAGGACAATGAAATGTCTCTCATAAGAAACTAATGGGACCCATGAAAAATAAATATAACAAAATGCCAACCAAGGAGGAGCATGTGTGGGCACTATTTTTATTGCTTAGGTAGTAGCCCCACACATGTTTCCAACTTGGGGAAGAATGATGTGACCAGGGTAGAGTCAAGGTGGGCACAATTTTTCATGCTTAGGTAGAATCCCCACCTTGTCTTCAACCTGGAAACATCCTAAAAGAATAAAAGGCAACAAATGGGCTTGGAAAGAGGTTGCATTGAAAACGAAGGTGCAACACACCCTCTACAAAGGCACCCATAAGTGAGACAGTAAAAACCCTTGTATGTCATGAACCCCATGCCCAAAGGTCTTTCCCCCATCCATGACACATCATCTAGATGACTTAGAAGGAGGTCCCCTCGGGAAACACCCCTAAACTTGAGGTATGATTCACCCAATAGGTCGTTTTGTCAACCCTCCCATACCTAAACTTGGAAAATTGCATAGAGTCTTTGAGAATTAGTTTATTTTTATGAGGTGGTTTGGATGTACTTGCTTAGATGGATATTTTGTTGATTTGATTTACTCATCATGATTCTTTGACTTGAGATTTGAAGGGCGTATCCATTTGTCTTTACAGGACCCAACTGGTGGTTAGTTTTGGAGGAACATGCCTAGCTTGGGATTCTATGGGGATTGAAGCCCACAGGTTGGATGCCAAGGGCCCACATGTCGGATCACAAAGACATTCCTTTGGAGGCTTAGGAGACATCATAGAGGACCTAACCTAGACCCTACCATCCAAATGATTTTCCTAAGAAGGCCAAAACGTCATCCTTGAGGGTTTGACATCATAGTAGGGTGAGGGTTTGGTGGTGGTTGAGGAAACTTGGAACATTTTGAAGGAAGGAAGACATGGATCATGGAAAAGAGGATTGGATTAAGGACACATGGCCTTTGGAGGCCTATCTCACCCTTCTCCTACTCCAACGACTTGCAAAAGTGCCAAAACGTCACCCTAGAAGGGTGACGTCTTACTTAGATTTTTGTTTATGTGCAAATTATGGATTAAAAAAGTATTATTTTGTGTAAAGGGAAAATATTAGGGTTGTTTACCTATTATCTTTTGGTTTACCCTAAATTATGTGGACAAACTATGTTTATAACATTGTGTATAAATAGAGATCATTTGTATCTCATTTTCATCATAGCTCTCCCATTGTGAGAATCCTTCCTAGCTGAAATGTGCGTCCTCTTTGGGAAATATCTATCTCTCATGCTCTTGTTATGGTTTCTTCATGCTATTGGTGGAAGAAGTAGTGTGCTACCTCTCTTGGAGCTATTTTATTGCATTTGTGGTGGATTTATCTCGATAAAAGGAGGTTTATATTGTCATTACTTGGACTAGGTAAGGATTCTATCTTGTCGTTTCTTCATTACTTGGTTACAAGTTTGATTTTATAGACTTCTTTGGGAGTATAACGATTTACATCCCCACCATATCTATCATTTTTGTCTTGAAATAATTTGTTGCTTGAGGTTTTACTAGGAGAAGTAAAAGGGTTTACACCATCCTAGTACTTCCTAGTTAGTCTTGCTTTCCTTAGGGAGTAAAAAGGATTACACCCCCACAGAGATAGCATTGCTAGATCTTTTATTTTTGGACTCCATAACTCAATAGTTAAAAGGAACTAAATCTAATTGAATTGGAGAAATAAAATCTTGCATTGGTTAACGTGAAAACTCTGGATTTTGAGATTGTCTAAATTGGGATCAATTCCATGCTTTATGTGCTTGGTTGAGCCACTAGGGTGTCAGAGTTTGATAAGTTATTCTTGCTTCTGTCATAACATTTTATCTACAGCCATTAGGGCTGCATAAACCCTAATATAACTTCCTTAATAACTCACAAACCAACCGTCAAAAGTTGCTAAAAGTTTGTCCCCATCCTCTACTAGTCTCAACACACTTTTTGGGTGGAATGTTGGAAAGTTTTGGTGGTTGATCTCTTTTCTATAACAAATTGTATGATACAGCCATAAGGCTGCAATTATATCTCTGCAATAGTAATTTCTTACAGCCTTGTTTCATGCTAAAGTCTTGTTCTTTCACACTTGAGTTAAACTAGTCGTTGCTATCTTTTCTCTTTCAAATCTTAACCAGACTCTTAGCAAATTTATTTGCAGTTCTTATTATCAGTTTTTTGCTGATATATATTAATGTTTATTGTTGCAATTAGGGACAACGAGATTAACTTGCTTGTCCAACATATTATTGGGCTCGTATATTTGTTTTCCTTGTGTCTCGGGAAGGTACAATCACTACTTGTCAAGTCTACTACGCTGTGGCATATATTCTACCACCTATGAGATTGTTTTCAAGAATTTCTTACTCTTCATCATATTTCCATATTCCATCTCATTTCCCCCAGGGTCAAAATTATTCCCCCCTTGAGGTGATTACTTCATCTCCAAAGTAACAAGAATACCTATCTAAGGTGGTAGTGAGTAGGTGTTCTTTTAGTTGTCGCCATTTTGTGGTTGGGCCGAGATTTTCCCAACCTACAACTTGTGCGATAACAGAAGGCAAACCGTCAAATGTGAAACCATATCGACACCCTCATTACCAAGAAATATTTCAAGGAAGACAAGAAGATCGATATTAGAATTATCAAGGAAGACGATGGAATACTTATCAATATTCATGCAACAAGGCATCACAAAACCACTCTTCAACAAGGTATTATCAGAGACCAACAACCACTACAAATTTGAGAAGTTACAACAACAATACATGGAACCAAAGGAAATAAAATTATGTAACAACTAGCCAACAAGGATTAAGACCAAAAAAATTGATTTTGGATGGATTGATCATCATCAATGGAATGAAGGAAAGAACATAAGAAAATCATATTACTTGGTTTCATCACATGTGAAGCCTTTAATTGCAAATATTTGAGGACATTTTTTTTTAAAGAGGGTACTATGTTATGACCCCAGGGGGGAATATATGGGGTTAAATGTATATGATGTGACCCCAAGAGGGGGCATATATGGGGCTAAATGTACATGTAATGTGTAAATGTATAGGTAATAGGGTTGGCCTAATAGTGAAGGGACCTCATGTGTAGTGTGTGAATAAGTATATATTGAGATCATGGATTCATTATTGAAACATGTGAATTGTGATGTATGAATGTATTTGGGTATTTGGAGGAGGTTCTCCTATTATTTAAGGATTTATTTTGTAACTTATCTCTCTTATATATATTGGAGTTGTGCTCCACACTCACATTGGTGTTCATGGTGTGTACTTGTATTTTATTCTAATAACTTAAGCATTTGGTTCATAACAAAATCCTTGGTATGAGAATAAAAAGAGACATAAAAAATTGCAAATTAACATTGTCTCAAGGTGAGTACAGAGAGAAGGTGTTTGGAATATTTCAAATGAAGGGTGCAAAACTAGTTTGTACGCCTTTGGCCATCCATTTCAAACTGACTAAGGAGATGTGTTCCAAGACATAGGAGCAGATAGACTACATGTCCAAGGTTCCATACTCGTTGAAGGTTGGAAACTTGATGTATGTGATGGTGTGCACAAGGTCGGATATTGCACATGCAGTGGGATTTGTGAGAAAGTATATGAACAATCTAGGTTAAGAGCATTGGAAGGTAGTAAAGTGGATTCTTGGGTATTTGAGAGGTACTACTACTTAAGAATTATGTTTTAAAGGTTCAAACACTATTCTACATGGATATGTTGCTTCAGATATGGAAGGTGATATACAAAATATTCAGAGTACCACAGGGTATGTTTTTACTATAGGTGGAACAAAAAGAAGTTTGATTTCAAAATTGCAAAAGGTTGTTACACTTTCAACAATGTAAGTAGAGTATGCAGCTACTACAAAGGATAGTAAAGAGATGATTTGGTTACAAAGGTTTATGGATGAATTGGGAAAGAAGCAGGAGAATAACAAGTTGTATAGTAACAACCAGAGTGCCATTCATCTTACAATCAACCTTCCATTCTAAGACTAAACATATACAACTCATGTACCATTTCATATAATCAATTTTGGAAGATGGACAGTTGAAGCTAGAAAAAATACACACTAGCCAAAATCTTACAGACATGTTAATGGAGATAGTAAATAGGAAGAAACTGAGTTCCTTCTTAGTTTTAGTTGGCCTTCAAGCATGATGGTGAAGATAAAAAAATTGCTAGATCCATAGTTGGAGCATAGTCAAGTAAGTGGAGTAGTGGTGGAGTTATTATGATCAATATCAAAGTGGGAGATTGTTGGTTGTGCAACTTGATTATCTTCCCGATTCATAGGTCTTGTTTCATATGTGTTTGGATTTGAGCTTTTGAATATTGGGTATGTGTTATATTCTTTGCATGATTATTCCCATGTGTTGTTATGTTGCATTGGTCATAGCGGGGGTGTCACAGAGGGGGAAGAGCCCCCAAGAATTTTGGAGATACTTCAAACACACCTAGGATTTATTTTTCCTAATGTTTTCCCTATGTTTATTAGTCATTATTTAGTCTCGTATAGTTTAGGGAGAATATTCATTTTCCTACATTCTAGGAAAATATTCTCTTCAGTTCACACTTTAGTTTGATCAGTTGAGTGGAGTCTTATTGCCACATTGGTTTCATCACCATGCAACATTGAGATCATTGCCTGCTAATGCACATTGTCCTTGGTATTATCACCAGACTAGTGCATTACTCATGATTCCCTGGTCTCCTCGTCACTTCACTCTGTTTTAGTTAGTTAACTAAAGACTGAGAGACTAGTTAACTCAGACTAGGTGGCAATTTACTCATGTAACTATCGGTATGTGTCCATATCACTCTATACCACCACTATGGCGCATTGGATTCTCCTTCAGTGCACATTAGTTGATTTATACATAGTATATCATGTTTAAATTATCATTCATTCATTTGGTTAGTGAAAATTCTTTGATTCTCACTCTCTCGTTTCAGTCTTTTCTCATTTCTCTGCAATTGTGTATGTATTTTTGATAGCTAGATCTTATCTGTGTAGGTTCATCCACATTTACATGGTATTAGAGCCGACGGATTGCTAGGAAAAAGACACACCAAATTCTTTTTGTAGGTACCGAACATTGAAGACAACGAGAAAAATGGAATTTCTAAAAGAATTCATTCTTACACCATACAATTTCTTTGCATGGAAGGACAAGATGATAATGAATCTTCGAAGCATAGGATTATACAAGTTAACCATGGACACAGAGACTGAACCCACATCAACCATAAAAAAATCCAAGTATCTAAATTAGATGGATGAAGCGTTTCGAACTATTTGTAGTCTCATTTCTCCTAAGCTCCTCTTTCACATATCCTCCTGTAAAACCCCTAGTGAAGTCTGGAACACCATGGAAGGAATTTTTGGAAAATAGGATGAGATGAGGGGACATTTAATCAAGGTGGAATTTCTCACTTTGGATCCAAAAACCTTCGACAATATCCAAGATTTCTTTACCAAATATAAGGATTTGTTGTTGCAACTCAAGGTTTGCAGGGTTGATAAATCTAAGGAGGAGAAACAAATGGTTCTTAACATTCTTTCCAAAATTGATCCAGAATAATCATTGTTTGTGTCCACATTTCATTCAGTTAGTCTCGCCTCTGGAACCACTTGGAAGATTCCCTCTCTTGAGGTCTTTATTGAGTCTCTGAGAAAGAGCAGAACAAACTCATCAACATGGGAAAAAACAAATGCCCAAAGGTGCATGCACTTGCTATGCAATATGGTAGCAGTCACCAAAAATAGAAATCTAAAAACCAAGACAAAAGGAAGACACATGCAAATCCAAAGAAGGAAGGGTACTCAAAACCCTTCAACGATTCCTCCATATCTAAAGGTGGAAAGGGAAGAAAAGGGGAGAAATGCACTTACTTCCATAAAGGATTCCATTCAGAATCTGCATGTATGCATAAAGAGATAGATCAAATGGCCCAAATATTTCAACAAAACAACCTGGGAGATTGCATCCCCGAGGGTGCTAAGAAGAAGAAGCCAAAATATCAAAATCCTAAGAAAGGTAATTTTGGCCATGCTTTGATTGCCATCAACTCCTCTCAATGCTTGGATTGTAGATTCATGAGAATCACATCATATGGTAGCCAAAAAATAAGTCTAATCTTCATTGGACACATGCCAAGGTCCTCCTATTCTGATGGGGGACAACTCTTAGGTCGATATCACTGGCAAAGGGAGAATTGAACTCACAAACAGAAGCTTTGAGAATGCGCTACACGTTCCCAAATTCTCTGTAAATCTTCTCTCCATATATCAGATAAAAAATTACAACACCAGGAAGATAGTAGTATTCACACTTGGTGTTGTGTATATATATGACATGCAAACCAATTCTAAGGTTGCCACTGGTGAGGTAAATCATCAATCCAGACTCTACACATGTTTTGAATTTATTGAACCAGATTTTGCATTATTGCTTACCCATGGTGATGAAAGCAGTAGGATATGGCACGAAAGGTTCGAGCATTTAAATTTCATATATATGCAAAAAATTAGAAAACAAGGAATTTTTGAAGGTCTACCTGACATCCACTTGATCCAGATGGATATTGGTGGCCACCCATATGTTCCAACTGGCTCCTCTTGTTAGTTTTTAGTTCAACACGTTCTTCTGTACTTCTTTGTAATTGTGGGTTATACGCTTTTGGGGCTGCCCGAAGCCCTACACATCTTCCAGGCGTATACTGGTGGCCTCCCACCTAATCCAATTGGCTTATTTTGTATGTTTTCATGTCAACACATCTTGTTGTACTTCCAAGGCTGTTTTGGGGCCCTAAATAATGTTTTTTTTTTGTCTCCCACAGTCAAACCGTATATAGAATTAGAGTTTTATGGTATAATGTGTAGTTCTCAAAAATACCTTTCCAACGAGCTATCACACACCTAAAACGGATATCATATGCAAAATTTACGACCCCGAGAAGTTAATGTACTAACTTACCCAAACGGGGCCCATATGACTTTTGGTGTTTCATCTCCTAGGGTTAGGTTTTTAGATGTCTAGGGTTTTGGAATTTATGTTTATAATAAAAATGCCTTTAGAGCCTCATTGTAATCATATTTTGGTGAATGAGGGTAGTCGTCATATCTCTTCTCAGAGATAAAGCTGTCACCATTCTAGCAAGTCTTGCACTCTATATTTTTACAGTCTCTTTAAAATTCTTTCATTAATAGAAATAAAGTATTGTTGTATTTCTTTGTTTCCGGAAATTTTCATGAGTACTTCATTGTAATTTCTTTGATTTCATTTCGTTCCAAAAGTAATCTAGATCAGTGGTATTAGAGCAGGCTACTCTTGATCATTTTTCATTGCATGTCCCCGACGAGGTCCGAGTATAGAAGGTTGGGTCTCGATCTTGTCTCTCTTGAATACAATCTCTCTCACACGCCCAATAAACCCTCCATGGTGGAAGAAAATAAAAATGTCAGAGAAAAATATTCTATTAACCTATTGCTTGAGCAATCTCTCACGTGACAGAGGGATGAAATGATGGATAATTTTGCACACATCCTTCAATGCCTGCTGATAGCAACATGAACATCTTCAACAAGTGACCATTTTGGAGGAACCTCTCCCTTCAAGGTACAAGTTGATTTTGATATTCCCATATTTGAAGGTCAGATAGATGTGGATTCCCTAGAAAAATGATTAAATCTATTAGAAGGTTATTTCTCTGTTCAAATTTTTTTTGACAAGGAAAAGATCATCGTTGCACTCCTCAAGGCTCTCCCCCATGTCAAACATTGGTGAGAAACTTACTGGGAACAAAGTTCCGTAGAGGAATCTGGAATATATGGGCGCAAGCCCACTTGGGATTTTTTTTTGGATGCGGTCAAAGAGCAGTACTATCCTGTTGATAACTTTGAAGACCAATACATGAGATGAACCACACTGCGACAAGAGAAGAGCCAAACAATGTCGGAGTTCACAAATACTTTCCATACCTTGTGCACCAAGTTGGGTATCAAAGACTCTGAGTGACATATGGTCCTGAAATACCGTGGGGCTCTGCATAGGTACATCCAAACCGAAATGGATTTCCTAAAAATATCACCATTGGGAGCTTCCTATCGATATGATGTCAAAATTGAGCAGAAATTTATGCACAAAAAAAGGGGAATTTAGGTCTACAAATTTGCAGCAACCAAAGCATGGTAAAGACGCCCCTAACCAACAACCTCTAGACAACCAGTCCAAGACACAAGAAAAGAAGGGTAAATGAAAGATGAAGAATGACACTGGGAAGTGTTGTGACTTCCACAAAATCCCCTGGCACAACACCGATGAATGTTGCTCGAAACAATCATTGGTGTCCGAGGTCAAATACACGAAGCCGAACCCTAATTCAAAATCGATCCATAAACTATTGAAAACAAACACATCATCGACGCATACCCCACTTCTACTGTCACGACCACAACAATTCAACCAGAAGAATCAATAGATTATGAAGAGGGGGAACGACTCTTCCATTCACATATGTGGGTGAAGGGGACCCCATTGCATTTTATTGTTGATAAAAATAGCCAGAAGAACCTCATCTCAACTAAGGTCATCAAATAGTTGGGGTTGTCGACAACACCACCCGTAGCCATACAACATTTGGTGGCTTCACCAGGGACGAGATCTTCATGTCAATCGACAGTGTCACCTGTCCTATGGTATCCATCCCTTCAAGGATGAGGTAGTGTGTGATGTTTCCCCTCTTGATGTATGTGATGTTGTTTTGGGCCAAACATATATTTGGAAACGTCATGCTTTCTATGATTATAGATCCCATAGTGTCATTATTACTTTGGAACGTCAGTTCTATAGGATACCAGAGGTAGTTTCGACTACTGCACCACCAAAACAGTGCCGCAAGGTAATCTCTCATACTGAAAAATTCATCATCTTCACAGTTTGTTCAAAGGATGCACATAATACCACTACAACCACTGAAAACTCAACACCTTCTATCCAACAAAAATATATTGTTGAAGAGAAAGAAGATATTGTTTCTTCACCTACAATGGTGCCTACACAATGCCCCATCAAACCCAGAGACAACAGGTTGGTGGAATAGATTCAACCCCTCCAACAAGATGTTTGTGACAATGTTCTACAAGCCAAGAAGCATAACTTCTCCAACAAGGCATGCATCTCACCAAGCTTCATATTCATAAAATTCTTTCCCCTCTTCCTTGGGCACTCAACACAATGGATACCATTGCTTCCTAAGGGGGGAGGATTGATCTAGGTGGATATTGGTGGCCAACAATCTGTTCCAACTGGCTCCTCTTGTCATTTTTTAGTTCATCACGTTCTTCTATACTTATTTGTAATTGTGGGTTCTACACTTCCAGGGATGCTCGAAGCCCTACACATATTCCAGGTGGATATTGGTAGCCTCCCACCTAATCCAACTGGCTTATTTTGTATGTTTTCATATCAACACATCTTGTTGTACTTCCAAGGCCGTTTTGGGGCCCTAAACAATGTTTTTTTGGCTCACCAGAATGAAACGATAGATGGAGTTAGATTTTGATGACCTAATGTGTAGTTCTCGAAAAGACCTTTCCAACGGGCTATCACACGCCTAAAACAAAGATCATATGAAACAATTACGACCCTGGGAAGTTCATGTACTAACTTACACAAACAGGGCCCACATGACTTTTGGCTTTTCATCTCCTAGGGTTAGTTTTTTGGATGTCTAGGGTTTTGGTATTCATGTTTATCATCAAAAGGCCTTCGGAGCCTCATTGTAATCATCTTCTGGTGAATGAGGTTAGATGTCACATCTCTTCTCAGAGATAAAACTGCCACCATTCTAGTGAGTCTTGCAATCTGTATTTTTACAGTCTTTACAATTCTTTCATTAATAGAAATCAAGTATTGTTGTATTTCTCTATTTCTGGAAAATTTCACGAGTATTTCATTGTAATTTCTTTGCTTTCATTTCATTTCGAAAATAATCTGGATCAATGGTATCAAAGAAGAATGCTCTTGATCATTTTTCAGTGCATGTCCCCGACGAGGTCTGAGTATAGCAAGTTGGGTCTCGAGCTTGTCTCTCTTGAAGACAATTGCTCTCGCACACCCAAGAAACCCTCCATGGTGGAAGAAAAGAAAAATGACAGAGCATAAGATTCTATTAAATTGTTGCTTGAGAAAGCTCTCGCACGAGAGAGGGACAAAATGATGGAGAATTTTTCACACATCCTTCAATGTCTGTCGATAGCAACAGACACATCTTCATCAAGCAACCATTTTGGAGGAACCTCTCCCTTCAAGGTATAAGTTGATTTTTATATTCCCATATTTAAAGGTCAGATAGATGCAGATTCCCTATAAAAATGGTTAAATCTATTAGAAGGTTATTTCTTTGTTCAAAAATTTTTCCGATAGGGAAAAGATCACCTTCTCACTCCTCAAGGCTCTCCCCCATGTCAAACATTGGTGGGAAAATTACTGTGATCAAAGTTTCACAAAGGAATATGGAATATATGGGGCCAATCCCACTTGGGATTTTTTTGTGGATGCGATCAAAGAACAATACTATCTTGTTGAGACTTATGAAGACCAGTACATGAGGTGGACCACACTGCGGCAAGAGAAGAGCCAAACAATGTCAGAGTTCACAAATACTTTCCATACCTTGCGCACCAAGCAGGGTATCAAATACTCCGAACGACATCTGGTTCTAAAATACCATGGGGCTCTGCATAGGTACATCCAAACTGAAATGGATTTCCTGAACATCTCATCATTGGGAGATGCTTATCGATATGCTATCAAAATCGAGCAGAAATTTAGGCACCAGAACAAAGGGGAATTTGGGTCTACAAATCTGCAACAACCAAAGAACGGTAAAGACGACCCTAACCAACAGCCTCTAGACAACTAGTCTAAGACACAGGACAAGAAGGGTAAAGGAAATATGAAGAATGACACTAGGAAGTGGTGTGACTTCCACAAAATCCCCTGGCACAACATCGATGAATGTCACTCAAAACAATCATTGGTTTTCGAGGTCAAAGATGCAGAGCTGAACCCTGATTTAGAATCTGATCCAGAAACTATTGAAAATAGACAGATCATCGACGCAGACCCCACTGCTACTTTCGCGACCAAAACAATTCAACCAGAAAAACCAGTAGATCATGAAGAGGGGGAGTGCGTCTTCCATTCACAAATGTGGATGAAGGGGACCCCATTGCATTTCATTGTTGATAACGACAACGAGAAGAACCTCATCTCAGCTAAGGTTGTCAAACAATTGGGGTTGTCGACAACACCACACCCGTAGCCATACAACATTTTAGTGCCACTTGTCCTATGGCTTCCATCCCTTCAAGGATGAGGTAGTGTGTGATGTTGCACCTATTGATGTCTATGATGTTGTTTTTGGCCAACCATAGATGTGGAAATGTCATGTTGTCTATGATTCTAGACCTCGTAGTGTCATTATTACTCTGGGAGGTCAACTCTATAGGATACCATAGGTAGTTCGAACTACTACTCTACCAAAACAATGCCGCAAGGTAATATCTTATACTTTAAAATTCATCCTCTTCATAGTTTGTTCAAAGGATGCACAGAAGACCACTACAACCACTGCAGCCTCAACACCTTCTATCTAGAAAAAACATATTATCGAAGAGAAAGAAGATAGTGTTTCTTCACCTACAATGGTGCCTACACAATGTCCCATCAAACCCTTGAACACCTGCCGATAACAATAGGCACATCTTCATTAAGTGACCATTTTGGAGGAACCTCTCCCTTCAAGGTATGAGTTAATTTTGATATTCCCATATTTAAAGGTCAGATAGATGCAGATGCCCTAGAAAATGGTTAAATCTATTAGAAGGTTATTTCTCTGTTCAAAATTTTTATGACAAGGAAAATATTACCTTCACACTCCTCAAGGCTCTCCCCCATGTCAAACATTGGTGGGAAACTTACTGGGAGAAAATTTCCAGAGAGTAATCTAGAATATATGGGGTCGAGCCCACTTGGGATTTTTTTGTGGATGGGGTCAAAGAATAGTATTATCCTGTTGATAACTATGAAGACCAATACATGAGATGGACCACACTATGGCAAGTGAAGAGCCAAACAGTGTCGGAGTTCATAAATACTTTTCATACCTTGTGCACCAAAATGGGTATCAAAGACTTTGAGTGACATCTGGTTCTGAAATACCGTGGGGTTCTACATAGGAACATACAAACAAAAATGTATTTCCTAAACATCTCATCATTGGGAGCTGCCTATCGATATGCTGTCAAAATAAAGAAGAAATTTAGGCACCAGAATAAAGGGGAATTCAGGTCTACAAATCTGCAACAACGAAAGCATGGTAAATATGGCCCTAACCAACAACCTCTAGACAACTAGTCCAAGACACAGGACAAGAAGGGTAAAGGAAAGATGAAGAATGACACTGGGAAGTGGTGTGACTTCCAAAAAATCCCCTGGGACAACACCGATGAATGTCACTCGAAACAGTCATTGGTGGCCGAGGTCAAAGACATAAAGCCAAACCCTGATTCAGAATCTGATCTAGAAACTATTGAAAACAGAAAGATCATCAATGTAGACCCCACTGCTACTATTGCGACCAAAACAATTCAACTAGAAGATATATTAGATCCTGAAGAGGGGGAGCACCTCTTCCATTCACAAATGTGGGTGAAGCAGACCCCATTTCATTTCATTGTTTATAATGACAGCGAGAAGAACCTCATCTCAACTAAGGTAGTCAAACAATTGGGGTTGTCGAAAACACCACACTTGAAACCATACAACATCGAGTGGCTTCACCAGAGGTGAGATCTTCATGTCAACAAGTAGTGTCGCCTATCCCATGGCATCCATCCCTTCAAGGATGAAGTAGTGTGTGATGTTGCCCCTCTTGATGTCTGTGATGTTGTTTTCGGCCAACCATATATGTGGAAACATCATGTTGTCTATGAGTCTAGACCCCATAGTGTCATTATTACTCTCGGAGGTCAACTCTATAGGATATCAGAGGTATTTCTGACTACTCCTCCACCAAAATAGTTCCGCAAGGTAATATATCATACTGCAAAATTCATCCTCTTCACAGTCTGTTCAAAGGATGCACATAATACCACTACAACCACTGCAACCTCAACACCTTCTATCCAAAAAAAACAGATAGTCGAAGAGAAATAAGATATTGTGTCTTCACCTACAATGGTTCCTACACAATGCCCCATCAAACCCAGAGACAACAAGTTGGTGGAACAGATTCAACCCCTTGAGCAACAGGTTTCTGACAATCTTGCACAAGCCAAGAAGCACAACTTCTCCAACAAGGCATGCATCTCACCAAGCTCCAGATTCAGAAAATGATTTCCCCTCTTCCTTGGGCACTCAACACAATGGATACCATTGCTTTCTAAGGGGGGAAGATTGATCCAGGTGGATATTGGTGGCCACCCACTTGTTCCAACTGATTCCTCTTATCAGTTTTTAGTTCAACACGTTCTTCTGTACTTATTTGTAATTGTAGGTTATACACTTTTGGGGTTGTCGAAATCCCTACACATATTCTAGGTGGATACTGGTGGCCTCCCACCTAATCCAACTGGCTTATTTTATACGTTTTCATGTTAGTACATCTTGTTGTACTTCCAGGGTCGTTTTGGGGCCCTAAACAATGTTTTTTTTGGCTTTCCACAATCAAACTTGAAATAGAGTAAGATTTTGACAGTGTAATGGGTAGTTCTCGAAAATACCTTTCCAGTGGGCTATCACACATTTAAAACGAAGATCATATGCAAAAGTTACGACCCCGGGAAGTTAATGTACTAACTTACCCAAAAGAGGCCCACGTGACTTTTGGCGTTTCATCTCCTGGGGTTAGGTTTTTGGATGTATAGGGTTTTGGTATTCATTTTTATCATAAAAATGACTTCAGAGCCTCATTGTAATCATCTTCTAGCGAATGAGGGTAGTCGTCACATCTCTTCTGAGAGATAAAGATGCCACCATTCTAGCAAGTCTTGCACTCTGTATTTTTACAGTCTCTTTACAATTCTTTCATTAATAGAAATCAAGTATTGTTGTATTTCTCAGTTTCTAGAAATTTTCATGAGTACTTCATTGTAATTTCTTTGCTTTCATTTCGTTCCGAAGATAATCTGGATCACCACTTCTCCAAAGGAATTTTTGAGGGATGTGTTCTTGGAAAACACCCTCAAAATAAATTTGACAAAGGAAAGACTCATATGGCTTCCTTTCCTTTGGATATTATCCATAGTGACATCACGGGCCCTTTTCCGCATCCATCAATCAGTAAAGTAAGGTATGTGCTCATTTTTGTTGATGATTTCTCACACTTCAAATGGACTTTCTTTCTCAGGAAAAAATCAGAGGTCTTTCAACACCTTAAAAATTTCAAAGCCCTTGTTGAGACACAGTCAGGGAATATTATTAAAGTCCTTCGAATAGATAATGGGTGGAAGTATGTCAACCATGAGATACAAAATATTTTTCTTGAGGCTAAGATTCAGTTGTAGCACACAGTTCCTTATACTCCGCAACAAAACAGAGTGGCTGAGCAGAAAAATATATCCCTGAAAGAGATGGCATCGTTCATACTACATGCAAAGTCACTTCCACATAGATTATGGGCCGAAGAATTGTGCAACCTACATCCAAAACATATCTCCCCATAGATCTTTCAAGGATAAAACCCTCTCGAGGCTTGGAGCAGGCTCAAATCAGTAGTGACCCACTTCCGTATATTCAATTCTCATGCATGGGACACGATTCCCTTTGAGAAGAGGAAGGAACTTGATCCATATAGTACAGAGTGTATTTTTGTTGGATACCCCGATGGTGTGAATGAATATAGACTCATTAATCTCTCCATGGATTGACTCATCATTGAGCGTAGTATCCAATTCGAGGAAAGTATCTCGCATGTGCCTTAACAGTCCCATGTAGACACTTTTGTTCTTCCAGCTATCAAAGATGATGAACATACACATGCCGACTCTTATTCATATGAGAGTTCTGAATCAAAGGATTCAAATGATTCAGATACAGAGTTAGTATAGTCAGATACAAAATTAGTGCATGCAGATGCAGAGCCAGAGCTGAGGCTCAAGTGGGCCAAGACTACTCTTCAGGATGCAGGAGATCTTGTTGGGGATCCAACTGATACCAGGAGGACTCGATATGATTTCGAGGAGCCTCCTCTTACACTCACTGCCATTGAACCAATGCCACCTAGACATATTTTATTATTTCAGTCTACAAATCCACAGTCCTATGGTGAGGCTATCGAGAATCCCTTTTGGGAATCTGCCATGCAGGAGGAGTACAACTCCCTCCTCGAGAACCAGACTTGGGATATGGTTCCCCTTCTTGTAGAAGGAAACTTGTCAGGTGCAGATGGGTCTACAATACCAAGAGCACAATGGATGAACATGTTAGTAGATACAAATCTAGGCTAGTTTCCAAAGGCTTTCAGGAGGTGCATGGAACTGACTATGATGAGACTTTTTCTCTAGTAGTGAAGATGGATTTCATATATTTGGCACTTTCCATTGCAACAACCAAGGGATGGAAAGTCCATCAGATGGATGTGAAGAATGCATTTCTTCACGGAGATCTCTTTGAGGAGATCTACATGGATCATCTCTAAGGCTTCATGCAATATTCATGTTTGGTCTGTCGAATGAAGAAATCTCTTTATGGCCTCAAGCAGGTTCCGAGGGCATGGTATGCCAATATGGAATCCTACCTTCTTTCGTAGAAATTTGTATGTTGTAAGTCAGACCTGAACATTTACATGCTCAGGACGTCTGATTCAATTATAATCCTAGTTTTGTATGTTGATGATTTGTTGATCATCGACTGCTCGAATTTAATAATTGTTGTAGTCAAGAGGATTCTGCATGACGAGTTCTTAATGACAGACATGGTTCCGCTACATTTCTTCCTTGGACTCGAGATCAGTTTGGAATCATCAGGCATCAAACTGTCTCAAGCCAAGTATGCACGATGTCTCCTCCAGAGATTTCACATGATAGATTGCAACTCTACCCCGAATCCCTTCTTATCAGAAGTAATACTTGAGGATGGCAGGGTGTAACACCTCGGGTTTCGAACCCCCATTTTTAAATAATGTATTGTTACAATGCTAAGAGGCCTGTGTGCCCAAACAATTATTAAAGGGCCAGTATGCCCAAGAAATGTAATGTTTTGATAATTATTAATAATAAACACATCGTTGGCTACTAGATGGACAAGGACTAGAGTTATACAAGGCTATGATTCCACAAGAGAGGGGGATTGAGGGGATACATGTTTATTCCTATGTTAATTACCCTTTTTTCCTAAGGGAGGGGATCAGTTACGTGAGCTTCTTGGGGAAGGCCAGGAGGTTATTGATTCCCCACAGAGTTACTTAAACCTGCCTCTGGTATGATGGGGGGGTTCGAATGATGGCTTGTTCGATGATTTTCCTATACGTTCATTCATTTCCCTCATGCCCTTTCATGCACTCACTTACCCATTCATCGATCCATCCTCCCTGTGTCTTGGCTTGGTAAAGGGAAAGGAACTACTGAATATTAGCCATGGGATAGTTGGCTATAATGGTTGCTGGTGCAATCTAGCCATGACTTGGGGCCTGCATGTCTGAGATGCATTGGCATGTGCCCTATTTTTCTCACAACTGCGAGTCCCAAGAGTTCCAACATTGAGATTCTGGACCAGCTATGCTGGAGGCCATGGATAAAGGAGAAGGACTGCCTGAGGGACTGCGTGGCTTAGAAAGGTGGAGGTCCATTCTCTCGGGTGGTACAGGATGGGTAGAAGACAATTGGGTACTTCGATTGTTGTGGGTGCTGGGAAACCTATGAGAACTTGAGAGTTGACTGGTTTGGGAACCCAAGCACACTCTGGAACCATCCTTGTGGATTCATATCCCTGGCTTTGGGGTGACACTGCTATTGAGATTTGGAGCAGTGGTGTCTATGGTTGGGTGGAATGTCCTTGGTCTACAGCCAGTTGGTGTCGCCTTTTTATAAAGATAAGTTCTCTCTGTTGCGATATTATTATCTGTGTATGAATGTATTATGCTGTGTATTTTAATTATTGCTTAACTAAATCTTAGATTATACATGCTTGCTGGATATTGATGTGCATGTCATTAAATATTTTATCTTATGTGTCCTTATTAAATAAGAAGGTGCTGGTAAGAGTACGAATTCCAATGGTGGGCTTGAAGGTAGCATACCCCAGCCTGTGGGTGAATGGGGATGTTACCGATTGGTATCAGAGCTTCTGGTTGAAACACTGGGCCGGTATGGCCTGGGTATGTTGGTCAGAGTCTCATGGTCGAGATCGAACTCTGACCATGAAGTAGAAAATCTCAAGAGGAATGATGTTGCAGAATCTACGTAGGAGTTAGATCATCAGAGATCTGTTGTAAGGGGTTCAAAGGATAGTGACCGTCCCCCTTCGAATTTGGGAGTAATATCCACTGTAGGATCATGAGAGATCGGGGATCATTGGATCAAAGAATAGGTGAACAGGGGTCATTCGATGAAAAGGAAGCAAGGATTAAGGTCCCAACCATTGGATCCCATTGGAGAGAGAGATCAATGGACATAAGGCATTGTGGGGAACCAAGTTGCACAAAAAATAATTCCCCAAGGTGGTCCCACAATCTAAACCATGGTTTCACTAAGGGGTTACGTGTCAGCATCAGGAGAATTGCAGGGTGAAAAGAGGATTACTCCAAACCGCCGATGCGTGCCCCCGCAAATTGAAAGGAATGCAGTGATGTGAGTTGCTAGTGCTCGAGCGACGAACCTCCGAAGAGTAGAAGTAGCCGGGGACCGTCGATCTGTAGGAGGACATGCGTCAACCGATCGTGTGCTCCAGGTGAAAGCACGCTGGGAAAAGGCGAGTGATGAGAAGTGGATAATTGAGATTTCCGGACCCCAGAGATCCGAAGTGAATCACAGTCGTCCGATCCAGGAGGACACGCGACAGAAATCTGCGCACTTCGAGGAAAAATGATGTTTGAGGGTTGAGATTTTAGAAATCCAAAGACCCAAAGAAATCGTAGCTATCGATCCGTGGGAGACATATGTTAGTAGATCACGAGCTTCAGATAAGAACATTTTGGAAAAAAAGTTGAGGTTTGAGTCTTCTGAAGTCCGAAGGCCCGAAGGAATTGCAGTTGTTGATCCTTGTAGCGATAACCTCTGAAATCCTGAAGTCCGGGGTTAATATGGGTCGTCCGATAAGGGAGACACATGGCAACAGTTTGTCTAGTTTGGGAAATCAGAGTTCAGGAGAATTGGAAGTGTGATAGTGTGGAAAATCACAAAGTCTCGAAGCCCGAAGATCAGAAGTGGTGTGGCATGATGAAGTCACTAGGAGGCGATGTGGACCCCAAATTTTTTTGAAGTGACGTGGCTTGCAGATGTCACTTGGGATGACATGGGCACATGGGATGTGCACCACATGTCAGTAAGTTTTGAGCATGTGGATAATTGAAGTGTCATCTAGGACATGACACATGTCACCCACCTGATTGGACCACGTGTCCTCTTCCAGTATTTCACCACGTGGCGACATATTTTGCAGTCCGGAGACTGGGCTTCCAGAGGGGAAAGATGTGACAGGTTGCATTGGGTTGAAAATTCCCAAAGGCCGGAGTACATATCGACCATTGATTCCAGAAGACACACATCGAAGGATCGTCGACTTTGGGTAAAATTACTCCGGGAGAATGTGCAGGAGGAAAGTTTGAAACTTCCAAAGCTTGAAGAGTTGAAGCGATTCATAGCCACTAATATTTGGGAGGACACTTGTCGACAGATCATGAACTCTGGGTAAAAGCGTTCAGGGAGGAGGCAAGAGAGGAAAGTTGAGACTCCCAAAGCACAGAGTCCCGAAGTGGATCTCGATTGTTGATTGTGAAAGAGGACGATGACCGTTGATCCGATCCTGGCTGAAAGTTTCGAAGTCCCGAAGCTCTGGACAAGCGATTTTTCATCTAAGTGTAGGGTCATGACCATGGTCATATGAAGATTGAAAGCAGAGGGAAGGAGGGATAAGGGCCAAATCGGTTGTCTTTGAGAGAAAAAAGTTATAAGGAAGGATTTAGCTATGGTCACTTGGGAAGGTGGTTTGAAGGAAGCACCTGCGCATGATGAAATTCTGTGTCAGACAAGGATAACAGGACACTGCTATTTTCAGAGAAAGGGATATGATCTCCATGAACAAAAAAAAGAAAGAGGCTTGTAGCATGGTTTGGCAATTTTGTTTATCATATGCGTAATTCTAACAAAATGGTCGCTTGCACATTTTGTAGAATTAAGGGGCTTAAGCACATCAACTCAGGATGCGTATTGAGGAAATGGAAGAAGGTGAGGGAGCCTCTAGTCATGATAAGGAGGATGAAGGCTAGAATACCAGAGTTGGTAATGCAGAGACATAGTCCAATGGATGCAAGGGAAAAGGAGAACAAGAAACGTTGATAGAAATGATAAGAATCCTAAAGATGGAAGTGCAGAGATACAAAGAAGACAATGAGAGACTAATGAGAGAGAAAATTCAAATAAATGCTCGAGTGTTGTAGAGATTAAATCAGTTGCAAAGACAAACAAAGAAGGGATCAAACTCAAGACAAGAGGAAGAAGGCAGGTGCCATGAAAGAAGGGACGATCGTGGAAGAGTTGGTTATTCGAGAAGTGCTAGCATAGCTCATGGACACCACTCACCTCTTTACTCAGAAATAAATTTTTATGCAGCGGATCATCCTGTAAGCAGTCCAGAGCTGTTTCCTGTCAGACACCAAAGAAGGAAACAACAAGTAGATAGTTTACAAGGAGAGTTGAGGAAGCTCAAGCCACCTTCCTTTGGGGGTGAAAGAGAAAGGGAAGATGATGTTGAATCATGGTTGCTTGGGCTCAGGAGATATTTTCAATTGCATAACTATTCATCCAACCTGAAAGCCAGGATTGCCACCTACCATTTACACGGGAAAGATGAAATGTGGTGGGACCAACTAAAGAAAGTGGAACATGTTAATGAAAGTAGGATCACTTGGAAACAGTTCAAGAAGTACTTCTAGAAGGAGTACCTCTCAGAGCATTTCTATGACAAGAAAATGCAGGAGTTCTTTGAACTCATATTGGGAAGCATGACTATGGAAAAATACATGAAGAAGTTCTTGGGATTGTTAAAATATGCCAGGTTCATTGGTGATGAGAAAGTGAAAATACATATATTTCTAAGTGGATTGCCAACCTTTTATAAGGAAAATATCAAGTATGATGAACCCAAGACCTTGACTGAGGCCATCAGGAAGGCTAAATATCTGTATGAGCAAGGCTAGGGAAGAGAATCCCTGCAGAAATCTTGGAAGGACAAGAAGAATGTGAAGTCCGATCAGAGGAGGAAAGGATTCAAACCTCCCTTCAATAGGAATGAGCCTAATAGAAATCATCAAGATCAATATGCTAAGGGGGATTCCAAGAAGGAAGATTCTTTGGGAAAAAGGGGAAGACCACCAATCCAATGTTGGGGATGCAAGGAAGATCACCTGTACAAGGATTTCCCACACAGAAAGGACAGAGTGAAGATTGTGCACAACATCCAAGAGGCTATGATAGTCGAATATATGGGAATAATATATGCAACTTTAAATGATCGACAAGCAGAGTACCAATCCAATATGATCAAGGTGGAAGGTCAGATCATAAATCATCCTGTTGTTATTTTGATTGATTCGGAAGCAAGTCATTGCTACATTGATCCTAAGATAGTGTATAGATTACATTTGGAGAAAAGAAAACTTGGAAAAGCAAGTTTGGTTTAGTTAGCCACTGGAACCAAAAGGAGAATCCATGATATGGTCAGAAGTTGTTCCATAAGTATTAATGGCATGAATACTAGTATGGATCTAAATATCATACCATTGGAGTCTTATGATATTCTGATTGGAATGGATTGGTTGGACAAGAATCATGATGTCCTAGATTGTCATAACAAGACATTTACATGTCTTGATGGAAATGGAAATCAGAGCACTGTGAAAGGAGTTCCAAGATCCATCTCTATAAGGGAGATTTCAGCCTTACAGCTGAAAAGATGTTTTAGGAAAGGATGTCAACTGTATGCGGCTCGTGTGGAAGATATAGATAATACAAAGGGGCCAAGCCTTGACTATTTCTCAGTGCTACAGGAATTTGAAGATGTATTCCAAGAAATACTAGGATTGCCACCAAGAAGGGAGATATATTTATCAATTAATTTAGTGCCAGGAGATGCCCCGGTGTCAAAAACACTTTATAGAATGAGCACACCAGAGTTAAAATAATTACAAATGCAGTTGACGGAATTGTTGAAGAAAGGGTACATACGTCCAAGTGTTTCACCTTGGGGAGCACCAGTACCTTTTGTCAAAAATAAGGATGGAACCTTGAGGCTATGTATTGACTTCCGACAGCTGAACAAGTACACTATAAAGAACAAGTATCCTCTACCCCGAATTGATGACCTCTTTGATCAGCTAAGAGGAGCAAAGATATTTCAAAAATTGACCTGAGGGTGGGATACCATCAGGTAAGAATCAAGGAAGAAGACATTCATAATACAACCTTTAGGACCAGGTATGGGCATTATGAATTTGTAGTGGTGCCATTTGGACTGACCGATGCACCAGCTGTCTTCATGTGCTTAATGATCGGCATATTCAGAAATTATTTGAATAAGTTTTTCATAGTGTTCCTGGATGACATACTTATCTATTCTAAGTCTGAAGAGGAGCATGGACATCACTTAAGACTGGTGTTGAAAGTATTGAGAGAACATCAGTTGTATGCCAAGTTGAGTAAGTATTTTTTTTTATCAAAAGCAGATCCATTACTTGGGACACATTATTTTAGAGCAGGGCATAACAGTAGATCCAGAGAAGATCGAAGCCATTAGAGGATGGCCAACACCCATAAATGTGTCAGACGTCAGATATTTTATGGGATTAGCTGGCTACTATAGAAGGTTCATAGTAGCGTTCTCTAAGATTGCTCATCCCATCACTTCTTTGCAAAAGAAGGGAACTAAATTTGAATGGACACTCAAGTGTGAAAATACTTTTAATATGTTGAAGGAATTACTTACTAGTGCACTTATGTTAAAGATTGCTAACCCAAATGAAAGTTTTGTGGTATGTATAGACACATTTAAGGAAGGAATTGGGGGAGTCCTCACACAAAATGGACATGTCATTGGATATGAGTCCACAAAGCTTAAGGAACATGAGAGGAACTATGCCACGTATGACTTGGAACTTGCTGCCATTGTTCATGCCTTGAGGATGTGGAGGCATTATCTCATGGGGAAGAAATTCGAATTAAGGACAGACCATATTGTCCTGAAGTATCTTTTTGAACAACCGACCTTGAATGCCAGGCAACCAAGACAAATGGGATTTTTAAGTGAATATGACTTCGATATCAAGCATATCAAAGGAAAGGAGAATAAAGTTGTCGATGGACTTAGTAGAAGAGTGCATCTCATGCATGCTACTACTGTCAGTATGCATCAGTCAGACTTGAAGAGCAGAATTTTAGATGGTCTTGTTATAGATCAACATTACCTACAGGTAAAGGAAAACTTACAACAAGGAAATGTACAATAGAAAATAAAGGAGTATGAGATAAATGAAGACATATTACTCATGCATAAAAATAAAATCTATGTTCCTAGTTCCAGAGAATTGAGGAATTTGGTACTGAAGGAAATGCATGATGTTCCTTATGATGGACATCCCGATTACCAGAAAAAAATTACAGTAATAATAAGACAGTTCTTTGAGTTGGGAATGAAGAAGGATGTTTCTGATTACATCGCTTGATGTATGGAATGTTAGAAGGTGAAGGTTGAGCATAGGCACCGAGCGGGTTTGCTGCAGCCATTGCCAATCCTCCTAGAGAAGAAATGGGAAGTGATCACCATGGATTTCATCACAGGATTACCTAGAATGAATAAGAAACATGATCAATCATGGTGGTGGTTGAAAAATTAACAAAGGATGCTCATTTTGTGCCTGTGAAGACAACACATACAATGTTTAATATTGCACAAATTTTCATGAAGGAAATTGCTAGGTTGCATGGGATACCTAGGAAAATCGTCTCGGATAGAGATAAGAAGTTTACCTCCAATTTATGGAGGGGATTGTTTAAAGTATTTGGCAAAAATCTAAACTTTAGCACCGCATATCATCCCCAGACAAATGGGAAAACAAAGAGGGTCAATCGAATAATCGAAGACATGTTGAGAATGTATGCGATGGATAATCCATCTAAGTGGGAATATTACTTACACTTGGTTGAGTTTGCATATAATAATGGGTATCAAGATTCATTGAGAATGAGCCCATTTGAAGCCTTGTATGGTAGGAAATGCAATACTCCAGTGAGCTAGGAAAACCCAATAGATAGAGTGGTACTTGGGCCGGAGTTGCTCAAGGACATGGAAGACCAGGTGGTTAAGATCAAGCAGAATTTAAAGGCAACTCAAGATAGACAGAAAGTTTATGCCGACAAGAACATGACAGCTAGATAATTTAAAGAAGGGGAGCATGTACTTTTGAAAGTGAAGCCCAAGAAAAAATCTTTTGAATTGGGCAGCTGTACAAAGCTGGCAGCCAGATTCTGTGGTCCATTTGAAATATTGGACAGAATAGGTCCAGTTGCATACATGTTTGCATTGCCTGCTTCCATGAATGTGAATAATGTATTTCATGTATCTTTACTAAAGAAATATGTACATGACCCTAACCATGTTACTGATTGGCATCTGATTCAGGTAGAGACAGAGGGAGACTTTCAGGTTTAGCCAGTGCTGGTATTGGACAGAAAGGTCAAAATGCTCTGGAATCGAGTTATAGAGATGGTAAAAGTTCAGTGGACTTGGTACGGTCCTGAAGATGCTACCTGGGAGCATGAAGATGCCATACAGGAAGAGTACCCACAACTTTTTGAATAAATTTGAGATTTTGATCTCTATTTTGTATATGCACTCAGGACAGTGCCAAGATAAGGGGGAGGGGATGTAACACCCTAGGTTTCGAACCCCCATTTTTAAATAATGTATTGTTACAATGCTGAGAGGCATGAGTGCCCAAATGATTATTATTGGGTCAGTATGCCCAATAAATGTAATGTTTTGATAATTTTTAATAATAAACACATCGTTGGCTGCTAGACGAACAAGGACTAGAGTTATAGAGGGATATGATTCCACAAGAGAGGGGGCTTGAGGGGATAAGTGTTTATTCCTATGTTAATTACCCTTTTTGCCTAAGGGAGGGGATCGATTATGTGATCTTCTTGGGGAAGGCTAGGAGGTTATTGATTCCCCATGAAGTTACTTAAACCTGCCACTAGTTTGATGGGGGGGTTCGATTGATGGTTTGTTCGCTGATTTTCCTGTACATTCATTCATTTCCCTCACGCCCTTTCATGCACTCACTTACCCATTTATCGATCCATCCTCCCTGCATCTTGGCTTGGTAAAGGGAAAGGAACTGTTGAAGATTAGCCACAAAATAGTTGGCTGTAATGGTCGTTGGTGCAATCAAACCATGACTTGGGGCCTGCATGTCTGATATGCATTGTCCTGTGCCCTGTTTTTCTCACAACTGCGAGTCCCGAGAGTTCCAACATTGAGATTCTAGACCAGTTGTGTTGGAGGCCCTGGATAAAGGAGAAGGACTGCCTGAGGGACTACATGGAAGAGAAAGGTGGAGATCCATTCTCTCGGGTGGTACAGGCTGGGTAGAAGAGAGCTAGGTACTTGGATTGTTGCGGGTGCTAGGAAACCCGTGAGAGCTTGAGAGGTGACTAGTTTGGGAACCCAAGCACACTCTAGAACTATCCTTGTGGATTCATAGCCCTAGATCGGGGGTGACATTGCTGTTGATATTTGGAGCAGTGGTGTCTATAGTTGGGTGGAACATCCTTGGTCTGCAGTCAGTTGGTGTCTCCTTTTTTTAAAGATAAGTGCTCTTTGTTGTGATATTATTATCTGTGTATGAATGTAATCCGCTATGTATTTTAATTATCGTTTAACTAAATATTAGATTATGCATGCTTGCTGGATATTGCGATGCATGTCATTAAATCTTTTATATTATCTGTCCTTATTAAATAAGAAGGTACCGGTAAGAGTACGAAATCCAATGGTGGGCTTGAAGGTAGCATACCCCGACCTGTGGGTGGTTGGGGATGTTACACGGGGACACTCCATTGGTGGAAAAAACACTGTACAAAAATCTAGTGGGGAGCTTATTGTGTCTCACACACTCCATACCAGACCTCTCCTATGCAGTTGGAGTAATCTCCAGGTTCATGCAAGATCTGTATGAGCTACATTGGAAGGTCACAAAGTGTATCCTTCGATACGTACATGGCACCATCATATTTGGGATTCACTATCCAGTAGAATCTACATTGGACCTCATCGGATTCATTGATTATGATTGGGCTGGAGATAACATTGATCGCAAGTCCACATTTGGTTAATCACTCAGTCTAGGTTCCGGGCCCATCTGTTGGTCGAGCAGGATGTAGGAATCTATTGCTCTATCCTTAGCCGAGGCAGAGTACAGAGAGGTAGTTAACATAACCATTCAGGTTATGTGGCTACAACATTTTCTCACTGAGTTGGGAATTCAGTTTCATCGAGCAATCGTCATCTGGTGTGAAAACCAGAGCACTCTTAAGTTATGCAGAGATCCAGTTCAAAGGAAACGATCGAAGCACATCGATCCACATGCACTAAATACGGGACTTAGTACACGAGGGGATCATCGACCTGCATTTATTTCCTTTAGTAGAATAGACTGCAAACATCTTCACAAAGACCTTCACTGAGCAAAAGTTCCATTCTCTGCACAGTCATCTTGGAGTGAAGGACATAGTTTCCTAGCAACTGCCAGTTATTTTTTTGTACATACATTTCTCTGCATAGTCATCTTGGAGTGAAGGACAATAGTTTCAGCAACCCGCCATTTTTTTGTACATACATTATACTTTGAGGGGTTCCCATGATGTTTTCCCTCTTTCCCCATTTATTTCAGTGTATCTTTTATTTTTGGGTACCTAACATGGCCTCGTTGCCGGGACCCATTCTTTATTTTCACCATAGTGATGTTCATAGGGGGTGTTGGAGATAATTCACACACACCTAGGATTTATTTTTCCTAAGGTTTTCCCTATGTTTATTAGTCATTATTTAGTCTCCTATAGTTTAGGGAGAATATTCCTTTTCCTACATTCTAGGAGAATATTCACTTTAGTTCACACTTCAGTTTGATCAGTTGAGTGGAGTCTTAATGCCACATTTGTTTCATCACCATGCAACATTGGGATCATCACCTGTTAATGTGCATTGTCCTTGGGATTATCACCAGACTAGTGCATTACTCATGATTCCCTGATTTCCTCCTCACTTCACTTTTTTTTAGTCAGTTAACTAAAGACTGAGAGACTAGTTAACTCAGACTAGCCTAGCAATTTAGTCCTATAACTGCTAGTGTGCGTCCAGATCACTCTAGACCACCACTATGGTGCATTGGCTTCTCCTCCAGTGCACATTAGTTTAGTTATATAGAGTATATCATGTGTAAATTATCTTTCATTCATTTGGTTAATGAAAATTCTTTGATTCTCAGTCTCTCGTTTTTGTCTTTTCTCATTTCTCTGCAACTGTGTATGTATTTTTGCTAGCTAGATCTTATTTGTGTAGGTTCATCCACATTTACAGAGAAAAAAATGGGTGGTTTTTTACATATATTTTGGGTGGTTTTGGGACATGGTTTTCTAGCCCATGATTTTCTAATTCCACTTAAGGATTTAAGGTTTTAGTCTAATATAGGTCAATGGATTAGGGCTTTTTGATGCTGCAAGAAGCTATATATTGTATTGCAATATTGAGAGAGAGTATTTTGTGACTGAGAGAGGAGATTGTGAGAGAGTGAAGATGAAGTTGCAACGGATGTGTTGTAGGTGTTATCCCTTCATTTTGATAGATATAATAAAGGAAGGATTGGATGTTTCTCCATGGACATAGCCCATATCGGATGAACCACATATATCGTTGTCTTTCTTGTATTGTATTCTTTTGTGTTTTATTTATACATTCATTTTTATTTTTATTGCTCCATGATCCTATTCCTAACCATTTTTGGATGCCACAAATTACAAAATAATGAATATAGTGTATCTTGTTTGTGATGTATTATGTCACAATTTTTTCAATGTAATAATGCATAATGACACCTTTACAACTAGATGCATTGATCAATATATTAATGATGATCTAATCAAGAAAGTGATCCAGGTGGAAATTAGTGGCTGCCTACCTATTCCACTGGCTCAAAATGTAGTTTCCATGTTGGCATGTTTTCTAGGATTTTTAAGGTCCCAAACTTTTGGGGCCGCTTTGAGGCCCTAAACGACGTTTTTTGTCTCAACAATGTCTAACATGTGAATAAAAGAAGATGCTAGGTCGGACAAAATGTGTAATCCTTTCCTGGACTTTTTTGGCAAGGTATCAAGTACCCCAAACAAAGATCATATGAAAAAGTTGCACCCCTAGGAAGTTGATGTATTAACTACCCCCATCGGGGCCCACAAATATTTTGGCATTTCATCTCCCAGGGTTAGGGTTTTATATGTTTAGGGTTTGCGAATTTGCATAGCCGTCACATATCTTATTAGAGATAAGCTACCACCATTATAGCGAGTTCATTTCACTCTTTATTTTCTTTTACAATCTCAACATATTTCATTCTTTAATAGAAATTTAGTATTACTGCAACTCAATGTTTCTCTCCTATTTCTATGTTTCATTTCATTCCCTCATAAATATGGATCAGTGGTATCAGAGGGGTCTGATATTTATTTGTTTCTTTGTGCATGTCCCCAACGAGGTCAAGGTATAAGGCATTTGGATTTGAATAGTCAAGCCTTTGGAAGACCATCTTCGTCGACCCCAAAAGCCACCCACGATAAGGAAAAGAGAGATGGGGGATCATGAGATCCTATTAAGTTGTTTCTTGCGTAATTCCTCACATAATAGAGGAACGAGATGATGGATAATTTTTGCCAAATCCTTCGAAAACTACCAACAACAACATATGCATCTTCATCAAGAAACCACTTTGGAGGTGAAACCCCCTTCAGGGTACAAGTTAATTTTGATATTCTTGTATTTGAAGGTCAGATAGATGCAAATGACTTGGAAAAGTGATTAAATCTACTAGAAGGTTATTTCTCTGTTCACAATTTTCCCAATAGGGAAAAGATCACCTTTGTGCTCCTTAAGGCTATGTCAAACATTGGTGGGAGAATTACTGTGAGATAAACTCCACAAAGGAGTTTCGAATATTACCCAGATGGAAACTACGATGATCAGTACACAAGATGGACCACACTACGTCAGGAGAGGGACTAAACAATGTCAAAGTTCAAAAATAACTTCCATACCTTGCACACCAAGTTGGGTATTAGAGAGTGAAAGTGGTATCTGGTTCTAAAATACCATGGGGGAATACATAGGTACATCCAAACATAAATGGATTTCTTGGACATCTCGTCCTTGGGAGCCACTTATCGATGTGCTATCAAAATTGAGAAAAAATTTAAGTAGATGTATAAGTGAGAGTTTGGATCTGTGAATGCATCACAACAGAAGTTGGGAAAAGGCAGCCCCAACGCACAAAATAAAGGACAAAGCAAGGATGGAAAACCTCAGGACAACCAATCTAAGATGAAAACAAAGAAGGGTAATGGGAAGATGAATAAAGACATTGAGAAGTGGTGTGAGTTCCATAAAATCCCTTGGCACAACACTGATGATTGTCGCTAGAAGCAGTAATTGGTGGTTGATCTGAAAGCATCATAGTTAAATCCAGGCTCCGACTTTGATTCATATCTAGAAAAGGGGAAGTGGATCATTGATGAAAAACCCATTTCCATAGATGCTACCACCAAGATCCAACCAAATGAACCAGAAGAGCCAGAGGAAGGTGAACACCTTTTTCACTTGCATATGTGGGTGAAGGGTGCTCCGCTACATTTCATTGTTGATAGAGAAAGACAAAATAATCTCATCTCAGCAAAGGCCATCAAGTGGTTGGAGTTTCCAGAACACCACATCCACAACCATACAACATCGGGTGGCTCAGCCAAAGACGATATCTCCGCGTGAGCCAAAAGTGTCTCTTGCACTATGGAATCAATCCCTTCAAGGGAAAGGTGTTGTGTGATGTTACCCCACTTGAAGTTTGTGATTTTATTTTAGGCTAGCCATATATATGAAAACATCATGTTGTATATGAGTCTAGACCTCGTAGTGTCAATGTTACTATGAGTAGACAATTGTACAAAATACCAGAGGTAGCTCTACCTACCACAATTTTTTTGGTCTCAACTAAGTAGTGTAGGTAGGTCATCTCCTAGATGAGGAAAATTTTCCTCTTCATGATATTCTCTTAGAGTGAATGGGAGGTCATGACCACATCCATGGCCTTTGCACAAGGATCCTCTACGTAGCATAAGAAAGTGGAAAAATTCATAGAAGAATACCTGGACACCTTCATCTCACCTACCGGGGTGCCTTTGCACTGTCATCTCAAGCATTCAATTGGGTTGACCCATGGAACACCTTTTCCTAATGGGCTAGTGTATCGAAACTCCCTACTATAAAATGAGGAAATCAAGTGCCAAATTCAATAATTTCTCCAAAAAGGGCACATTCAACCAAGCTCCTCACCCCGTAGAAGACCGATCATGCTCGTACAGAAGAAAAATGAGACCTAGTGACTCTGTATTGATTACAAAGCTTTTCACAAAATTAGAGTCAGGAACCGGTATCCAATTCCTTGAATTGATGACCTTCTCGACCAAATCAAGGGGGCCAAGTACTTTAGTAAGACTGATATGAATTTTGGATACCACCAGGTCCCCATAGAACATACTGATCTATATAATATTGCTTTAAAGTCTAAAGAAGGTCTTTTCAAGTGTTTGGTCATGCCCTTTGGATTAACAAATTCCACAAAAAATTTCATGGGGTTGATGGATGACATATTGCAACCCTTCACCAATTCCTTTTGGTTGTATATCTGGATGACATCCTTGTCTTCAATAAGAGTTGGGGAGAACACTTACAACACATTTAATAGGTCATCCAAACTCTACAACAACAAAATATATATGCTAAGTTAGAGAAATGCTCCTTCGGCATGAATAAGGTCCAATACCTCAGATACATTATAGATGAGTATGGTGTGCATGTAGATCCATCCAATATCCAAGTCATTCATGATTGGACAACCTTGACAACACTAACTGAGCTTCAGAGCTTCTTAGGCGTTCCCAACTTCTCCCATATCGTATGGGTTCTTAGACAAGTGACCAAGGGTGGTTACAAAGCCAAATTTGTCTACTGAAGATCACAACAAAAATACTTCATTTCTTATGCTCAACCTCAGTGCTCATCTTATGTAATTTGAAACAACCATTTGAGATTGAGATATACACTTTTGATTATGTTGTTGGTGTCATTCTCACTCAACATGGTCATCTAATGTCCTATCATGGTGAGACACTCTTAGATGTCATCCTTAAGTACACCACCTATGAAAAATAAATGTATTCCATCATACAAACCTATTGTTGATGGAATCATTTCATTCTAGGGAAGGAGATAGTCATCCATACATATCACAAGTCTCTGCAGTTCACGAAGACGCAAGGAAAATTTCCAAATGATCACCGTAAAAAGTGGTCCTCATACTTGCAACAATTTCACCTCAACATTAACTATAAGAAAGGGAGCACCAATCGTGTCGCTAACTACCTCAGTCAACCTCTAGTTGTAGCACTAACCATGATGCTTGAATCTTATGGGCATGAGACATCCTGGTGTTCCAAACTCTATGAAAACGATCCCACCTTCGCTACAACTTACCAAATGTTGGGAAAATGCACAAATATTTCTGACTTCCATCTTGAAGATGGACTGTTATGCCATCTAGGTCATCTATGTGTTCCTTCAAGAAAATGTGTGAAGTTGATTTTGGAAGCCCACTACAGTTGGGTGGTAGGACACTTTGGCATGGAGAATATAGTGATATTACTACACAAGTAGTTCTATTGGTCGAAGCTTCGACAAGATGTTAGTAAGTATATCAGATCCTACACTTCCCAATCCATTTCCAAGTTGACCATTAACAAATAAGGATTGTACACTCCTCTACCTACTCTTGACGGGCCCTGGGAATCCATCTCGATGGATCACATGTCAATTCTCCCCTCCACCAAGCATGGAAATGACCGTGTATTCATAGTTGTTGATCAGTTATCTAAGATAGACATTCTGACTACCTGCAAGAAGAGTCTCACATCCAAGGCCACAACGAATATCTTCTTCAAGCGTGTATGGGTAAAATTCAGGATACCATAGAACATCATATCATATCGAGACACTATATTCTTGAGCACATTCTAGTTGAGCCTCTAGTCATTGTTGGACACCAAGCTTACCAAATCCACTTCCTTCCACCCTCAAACTGATGGACAAATATAGGTTTTCAATACGATGATCGTGCATATCTTTCACATGTACAACTCCAAGTGTTAGCGTCGAAAGTCGCTCCTGGATTGCAGTAGGGGCAGAGCCCGACGCCCATCAGTTTTTATGTCATGATAGTTTTAATGGGTGATCAAATGGGTAGAGACTCAGGAAGATATCACTCAAAATCAGGGACTGGGTCCGGCATGTGAGGAACAAAGGAGGTCTTGATCTAACTTTAGTCAGTGGGTTGATTTGAAAATGAGCAGGTTGAAGACTTGGTGAGAGGAGTGGACAAACTACCTCAGGCAATAGGCATTTCAGTAATTTGTAGAAGAAAAACTCTGAATGCGAGATCCTCTGGTTCAGAGCTTTGAGGAACTGAGAGGGGGGACTTGACTGGATTCTCCAATTCCAAGTCGTTCAGTGCTAAGAAAATCACAGGGACCGCTTAGAAACAATGCAACTGTTACAGTGATCAAACTCTACATCATCCTATAATAGTTACAACTCGACTGGATTCTCCAATTCCGAGCCGTTCTAATACAATGTAAACAAAGACGCGAAAGAAAAACTGACATTCATAAGACAAGAAGTCTCAAGAGTCCAAACATAACCAGGAAAACAGTGCTTCATTAAAGTTTACCATCGAGAGCCTTGCTCAACCATCGATGCTTACAAAAATGGTGAAAACGCCTACATATACTCAAAAACAACCACAGCAGCAAAAAAAAGACGCTGCATTAAAAACATTGCGTCTGCATGTCTTCTGACAGTCTACGCATGCAGACTCTAGCTGATCGTGCACCCAGGACTTGGTGTCTCTTCGGCCAAATTCGGACGGATATTCTTTGTCAGATGCCACCTGAGCCATTAAGAGCTGAGATAGCATGTGAAGACCTCCTTGGCGAGTCGAGGACTCGGCGTGGCTTCCATGAATAGAACCAGTACAAAGGACCTTCTCGGGTAGAATTTCAACCAGAACATCCATACTTTGCAATTAATGAGTGAGGCGAGGTTTCAACCACCCTCTCTCTTCTTCATTCATACCCAACAGGTACCAAGATTTAGATCACGTCAAATCGACATCTGGAGAACACAGTGCCCCCTCCCTCTGAAACTCAATTCGACGCTTTTGGCCTCCCTTTTGTACAATACGATAAATGCTAGCGCCCATCCTCCAGGCCTTCTCCTTGTGACCAGACGCCAAAACCAAGGGCTCGATTCTAGGCGCTTTCGGCACTTCGGGATTTGAGGTTTCGAGAGGTGAAATGACGAGGAGCGCTTACTCCTCGATTTCCCGAATGCCGACATGGCACGAATGTGTGCCACATGTCCTTAAGATAAATGGCTGAGGTAGCATCCGCTATTTAAAAGGGGGCCCACTTCATCCACAGGCTCGCTTGACATGACCTGGTGCTAAGACCGTGGGCTCGGCTCCAAAGGTGCTTTCGACGTTTTGTCGATCGACGATTTCAGCTGTAAAGAATGGGAGGCTCCTTGTCTCCCGAAACACTGATCCTCGATACGCCGACTGGCCGCCACCTGTCCCAATTGGATCGGATGACCCAGACTTTCCCTGAACTATGGGCGCTACCCTTCATGCTAAATCTTGGGCAACTTGACAGCCCCGAAAACCCAATGACCGTAGATCTGCTTCGTCAATTGATCCTTGCCGTTGAAATTAGACTGCTCGCTCGCTTGATTTTAAGCCCGAAATGGACTTCTTCTGTGAGCTGCGCTCGACGCTTATGGTTGCGGCCCTTGAATAAAACACATTCGACCGGCTTTCAAACCCCACTTCTATGCGTTAACACTAGAGGCCTAAAATCAGAGAGGAGAATACCCCTATACAAGAAATGTTGCTAACATTAGGCTCCATGGGGGATAGAGTCGTCCCTGTGATGCTCTAAGAACTCATTTTGTAGTTTCAGTGCCTTGCTGTTGGGCTATGGAGTCAAGCTCAAAACACCCCCTGCTGAAAATACAGGCCGAAAAAGTAAAAGTAAAACAAAACAAGATAGATGCTCAAAAGAGCTTATTTATATACAATCCTAATGCTAATAAAATATTTTACATGGGCTAGGTGAAAGAAAACTTCCACCATAGCCATTCAAGCAGCTTCCTAGATAGAAGTTCCTTCCTTCTGTCGATGATCACGAGTAGATAGTGTAACCATGACAGCAGAATGACTACACTCTTCAACTTCTCCTCACAGGCTAAAGTTGATATGAAATAGGGTGGCTCCAAGGCATAAAGGACATGCCACTCCATGTATTCGCCGACAGGGTCATAGAATGAGTGGCAAATTTCAGAAATCGGTGACATGCATCCTCCTCTGCTACAGAGTTGCTCACATGTGGTTGAATATCTTTGATAAGCACAGGTGAGTGGACAACTAACGTAGGCTCACTGATCTCAGGCGGTAGCTTCTCGCTGACTGGCTCTGGAATGAAATATGTGCTCAACTGTTCCTCTGGTTCCTTTTCTTCTTCTTGGCTCTCCCCCGGGTCAGATTCGTATTCATCATAAATAGGGACCATGGGGTGGTTCTGCTTGATGACTGGATCTTCAGTATCTTTATAGTGATCAAATGCAGGATAAGATTGTTGCTCATCATCACTATAATATACATCAAAAAGGGGTTGTCCTTCATTGATATGACCCTCCTCCAGAACAGTGATCCCATCAAAAATTTCCATTTCAAGGACAGTGGGACCTGCTGCTTCTGGCTGCTCATACATAATCCTTTTCTCTTTAATCCCATGTAAAAATATATCCTGAGAAACCCCCTGGGGAAAAGAGAAGAAACCTCTTCCACAACTAACCCCTCTTTTAAAAAGAGGGGGTCTTCGTCATCATGAGCAGAGATGCTAGGAACATCTGCTTCAACCCAATATCCAAGTGAGTCATCTACCATGGACCACATTTTCTCTATAAACTCACAATTTCCACAAGAGGCATGTTGATCGTTATGAACATCTAAAA
>SNQJ01S0055989.1:5646-25400 GCA_010110895.2 Picea sitchensis
TTAGGACACCATATGGGCACCATTCATAGGTTTTATGCATCATAGTTGGCTCTCAAGGCCTCTAAGAAGGAACTTAGAGCCATTAGGAGCATACAGTTTCATTCATAAGTTGCATTAGGAGGATATAGGTCACACATTCATAAGTTGCATATAGTTGCATAAGTCGCATATACTAGTTGCATAGTTGCATATAGTTGCATAGTTGCATAGTTCCATAAGTTGCATTGTTTCATAAAGTTGCATGTTGCATAAAGTTGCATAAAGTTGCATAAGTTGCGTTGTTGCATAAATTTGAATGTTGCATAAAGTTGTGTAAGTTGCATTGTTGCATAAAGTTGCATGTTGCGTAAAGTTGTGTAAAGTTGCATAAAGTTGCGTAAAGTTTCATTGTTGCATAAAGTTGCATGTTGCATAAAGTTGTGTAAAGTTTCATAAGTTCCATAAAGTTGCTTAAGTTTCTTAAGTTGCATGTTGCATAGTTGCATATAGTTTCATAGTTGCATATAGATTCATATTTGCATATAGTTGCATACGAAATTGTTGCAATATAGTTTCATATAGTTGCATAAGTTGCATATAGTTGCATAAGTTGCAATATAGTTGCATAAGTTTCATATAGTTTCATATAGTTGCATAAGTTGGGTTGATAATTGTGATGCAGTCCTTAAACAACCACACAAGATCTATGTAGGGTATCTTTGGAACCATTAGTACGTTTTCATAATAAGAGTAGGTCTCAAGGTGTGTACCATGGCTAGGAGAGGAAACAAGTACCTTATGTGCTTAATGAGAAGGGAAGGAGAAAAGGGAATTAGAAAAGGTATTCTAACATTATTTTGTTCCTTATGTGCTTAATGACCAAGATTTTGTTAGGGTATTTTGTGTGTTTTGTAGGGTATGTGCTTAATGACAGTGAAAAACATGACAGAATACAGTGGAATTGCATGTTGAAAAACTTTGTTGGTTAATCTAAAGACATAAAATACAGAGCACGGAGAAAAATAGTCATACAATACACACACGACAAACAGATATTCTGGGACAAACACTTGTCCGCTTTATTCATTGTTTTGGTTCTTACAAATAATACAATTTACAATTTTGAATTTTGGGCATTTTCGTTGTCCTCCTAAAATCAAAGAACAAACTTGGAAGTTCCATGTACATTCCATTTTAAAGCTGCAAATTTCCTAATGTTACAATGTCAGAAGCGATTTCTGGGATTTTTCCAATACTCTCCCACTTGGCAATCACTTTGAACAAGTGTCAATGCCAATCACCTCTGTACACAAGACAAATTTCTCTCCATTGACTACCTTTGTTAGTGCATCATCTGCATTATTCACTTTGTTAACTTCACCACACCTTGCTCGTCCATTTTCCTAACAAAGTGGTGCTTCACATCAATATGCTTACTCTTTCCATTGTAAGTTGACTTATTGGACATTGCAATGGCACTTTGGCTATCACAACTTATTGGACATTGCAATGGAACTTTGGCTATCACATTGTATTTCCAAACTACCATGTTGGATACCAATACTGTTGCACAGTCTTAATAATCATAGTTTCTTTAGTAGCTTTTGTCACAACAACATGTTCTGCCTCTAAACTAGCTAATGCAATGAAGGATTGACTCATACTCATCTAGCTAAGTGATCCTCCAAACAAATTAAATACATATGCACTTGTACATTTCCTTTACTACAGGATGAGGAAAAAATGCAATTATCTTGGAATTCATGATATAACTTCCGATTTTTTTAAGGATTGCACCAACGGATACACTTGTTTCTCCGTGAGAGAATAAACCAATTCAAGTCCCCCATGGTTTTTCTCATTATTTTCATGTTAAGAGAGTAGTAAAACAAAGGGTCCAAATATCAAATTCCTTTCCGCCTTTAGACGATGAATTGAATGTATCATATCATTCTAATCCTTGAACAATTTGGTCGCTAAAGAGAAGAAATTGAGGAACAAAATAATGTTAGAATACCTTATCCAATGGAAAGAGAAAAGGGAATAAAATAATGTTAGAATACCTTTTCTAATGTTAGGGTATTTTGTTCCTTATGTGATTAATGGAAGGAGAAAAGGGAATTAGGATTTAAATGAACCTTAAGTGCTTAATGACCAAGATGAAGGCCTCCAATTAGGAATATGGGCAACATTGGTATGCTTTAAATAATAATAATGGTTATTAGGACCTCTACCATGGCCAGGGGAGGGAAATAATGGCCTTAGGCCCTAAAACAATCTTCTCGTCCTTAATGTCCATGAACATGGCCTCAAACCACAACACAGATCCTCTTTAAGGGATCTATGGACTTTAGGTGGGATACAATCACTATTCACAAGTTTTGGACATCACGTATGGAACTTTGGATCTTACCCATGGTTAGGGAATGAACATAAGATACTTAGGCTCAATTTCAATATTCTCGTTGATATTTGTGATGTAGTCTTTGTACAACCACACAAGACACTTGTATGGGATATTTCACCTCTGTGTGGTATATTTCATGCCAATAGTACATTTTTCATAATAAGAAAGGATTGTGGGCTTATGCTCTAGGAAAATATTTCTCATGCCTAATGGCAAAGACTAAGTCCTTCTATTGGGAATTTGTGCACCATTAATATATTATGGAAAATAAGATTTCGTATCAAGAGATATACAATGGATGAGGTAGGAAAACAAGTGACCTAGGCCCTATACAAATATTCTTGATCTCAATGGTTATGAACAAATCCTTGAAGCACCACACAGACCATCTCTAAGGGATATTTGGCCTGTGGGTGGGATATGGGCACCATTCACAGGTTTTATGCATCATAGTTGGCTCTCAAGGCCTCTGAGAAGGAACTTAGAGCCATTAGTAGGATGTTCACACCATGTAAGGTACTAGGGGCCTTAAACATGGTTAGGGAAAGAAAAAAAGGTGTTAAGGCCCTATTTGAATCTTCTCAATATCAAGCTTCATGTAATAGTTATTGAACCAATGAACAACCAAATAAGACTTGTGAAGGGGAAATTTGGTCTCTATGGGTACCTTTGGAACCATTAGTATGTACTCATAGTAAGAATGGGTCTTAGGAAATATACCATGGAAAGGGGAGGAGAACATAGAGCTTAGGCACAAAATGAAGCTTCTTGAGTTCAAGGGCCACGAACTAGGCCTCAAACAACCACTTAGATCCTTTCTAAGGTATCTTTGGACTCTCGGTCGGATATGGGCACTAGTATGATTTTTTCACACCACACATGAGATTCAAGGCCTATGTTATATCCCGGGGAGGAAAATAAGGGCCTTGGGACCTAAAAAAAGATTTCTTTTCCATGAACAAGGACTCTAACTAGGAATGTGTGGACTATTAGTATGTTTTCACAGTACGAATAAGTCTTAGGACATTTACCATGGATGGGGACGAAAAAAAAGCCCTTATGACCTAAACAAAGATTCTTAGGCTTAATGGCCATGACCAAATCCTCTGAGGGATATCTAGGGGACATTTTTCCTATACATGGGATATCATGGATGCCATTAAGAGGTTTTTCACATAACAGTTGGGTCTCAAAGCCTTCAAGTGGGATGATCTAGAATTAAGGGATTTTCCTCAAAATTGAAACATCTCAGGGATTAGTAAAGATATGCATGTTTATCCTCATACTCTACAAGACTTCTCAATCCATCTGAATATGTACCTCTATCATTACGTTAGTGATCAACTATCTTGTTTCACAAAACTCAAGTAAAATTTATGCTTCTCCAATTGCTCACAAACATAATGGTACTACACTTAAATGCTATTTATTCTTGCATGAAACCTAGTATTCTTAGCCATTTCAATGAAACTTTGGTGATCACATCCTAAAATTGTAGGATTCGGTTGCTCTAACCTAACATATTTTTGTAATTTTCTTAGCCACATCAATTCCTTGCTTTCATGATTTTCTACTACATGTTGGGATTCTGCCATATGGTATTATCATATGTTATGTTTATCAGAGTTGTGCATTCATTGTCTTGTTTATTAGTTTCTTCTTTATATGAGGACAAGTCCAAGAGGCCTTCATTGTTTTTTCCTTTTTCTCCTTCATCCACTCTCTTCGTTTTATCTCATTTTCCTTTGGTATATATGCTAAGCTTATTTCAGTTATTTCGGTTATTTTTAAACCATCTATGTGCATTTTAAAATGATGAATTAACATTTCATAAAGCATTATATCAAGCATTTCATCAAGCATTCTATCAAGCATTTCTATCAAACATTTCATCAAACAATTAGCATGCACACTCAAGAGATAGGAGAAAGAAGTCAAACCATTTCCTCCAGCTGTGTGCCCTCCTCTGGTGCAAAAACGTGTGCCCTCCTCTGTAAATTCATGTTCCCTAGCCCCCTCCCACGTTCCCTCCTCTCGTGCACCTCTCCATCCTTCTCCTCGTTTTCCCTTCCTCCTCTCACTTCCACTCTGCGTGCAAATACTATGCCCTAGCCTCCTCCCGTGCGTGCAAATATTTGTGCACTTGCCTACGTGCGTAACCCCTGGTGTGCAACTGTGTATAGTGGTGAGTGGTGAGTGCGTCGAGTAGCTCCAAATCCATTCTCTGGTGGTGTGTATAGTGGTCGTGACTCTCACTTTTGTGTGTGACTATGTATAGTGGCGCGTGTGTACTCTATGCGATTTGTATTTCATTTTTTGTTTTATTTTCATTTTTTATTTATTTATTGTTTATATATATTAACCCAATCACTCCCTCACACATTATGACCCAAAAAATCACATTAACCCCTAAGGAACTATTGCCACTAACCACTAATCCACCAATATGATATGACCACTAATTATTATGGTCCTGGAAATTCTGTACCCCCTAATCCCTATGAACCTTGGCATGCCTAACCCTTGAAATGATCAACATGTTTCATTAAGAAACCATGAAGACATGAACCCCCTAAGAAACTATAATCCCAAACATACTAGTCCCCTATAAATGCATTAACCCCTTAAGACATTATTATCTCAAACAAATTAACCCTCTCATACAATGAACCCTTAATAGATTATTACTTTGAACACACTACATTATTAATTTGAACCCTTAATACATTATTACTGAAACCTAAATTAGGCACCTATGTTTCCAAGGTACCTAGCCATTGAATTGATTATGATGGCTTGCACCAAAACATTCCTTTGAAAGTATTATCTTTCCTGCAAGAGGAGGATCTTTGTCATTATGAAGCTAGGTATTGTTAGCAACAATTTTGGTATCGGGACTCAAAGGTACGCAGGTTTGTAGGATTTCCTGGGAAGCGCCCAAGCGCAGCACAGAGGAACCCCCTTTTAGTTACAATACAAGCGAATGGGCGAAGTTTTGTTGACGGCCGCCGAGATCCACCTATAAAGCTGATCAATGGTCATCGGCATTTCGGGGCTGCCAAGTTGCCCCGGGGTTAATGCAGGAGATAGCTCTAATAATTCAAGACAAATCCGGGTCGTCCGATCCAATTGGGAAAGGTGGCTTCCAGTCGGTGTATCGGGGATCGAAGTTTCGGTAAACGAGGAGCCTCCCATTCATTGCAGTTGAGATCGCCGATCGATGAAATGCCGAAAGTGCCTTTGAAGCTGAGCCCGTGGTCGTAGCACTAAGTCACTTCAAGCGAACCTGTGAACGAGGGTGGCTCCCTTTTAAATATCGAATGCCCCCTTGTCCATTCATCATAAGGACACGTGGCACAAGATCTAACCGTGTCGGCGTTTCGGCATTCGGGAGTTAGTATGGTGAAGGTTTTATGTCTTTGAACATCGTGAAACCCTGAACCCCGACAGCGCCGAAAGCGTCGAAACTGGGGCCCGCGACATCACGAAGAAGTTTCAACCATCCATCTAAAGGGAACATCTGGCAGCAAACTGAGACATCTCGGCATTTTTCCCATCGCGACTCCAAGGCGCAAAAAGCAGCTTCGTTATGTTTCGATGCACGAGATGCCGAGAGAGTCCCGAACCCGGGCCCACAGCAGCGTCGAGTGGGTTCAAGACCATCAGATCTCAGAGGGACCCGTGGCACCAGATTGAGTCGTCTTGGCATTTCGCTCATCACGATTTCAAATTGCGGGAATAGCTCCTTCCCATTCACGAACGTCGAAAGCGCATTGGAAATAAGCACATGGTCACAGCCCATGGTCACTTGGGGAGAGGAAGGAGATGTGTAAAGAATTCCAAATGCACCGAGTTCAGTTACAGGGGGGATCATCGCGATCTCCAGTCACCATCGAACCTGATCCCAATATTGTTTCTAGCATTGAAGTAAATGAAGGCAAGAGCGGGTGGTTGAAGCCTCTTTTCATTCATTAAGTGGGGGGAATGGAGGGTCTGGCGAGCCGCCTGCTCGCAGAGGTCCTGTGCATCGATTTTCTCAAAGAAGCCATGCTAAATTCCTCAACTTGACAGAGAAGTCTACGCATGCTAGCCGAGCACTTAATGGCTCAACTACCCTCCTTATAGGAGCCATGCGTAGTTAAGGTGGCACTTAAAGAAAGATATCGGTACGAGTTTGACCGAAGGGACACCAAGCCTTTGGTGACTGGGCACGCTTCTGTGAGGTGAATTTTCCTGAGTATATAGACTCAGTCTTTGTATTTTGTAAGGATCGATGGTTGAGCAAAGCTCCCGATTATAAATTTTGATGAAGCGTTGGTCGCTCTAGTTAATGTAGAAGGCATTCGATATTTCTTACTTTATGGATGTCAACTTCCCTTCCATTTCTTTGTTTACTGTGTTAGAGAAACTCGAAATTGGAGGATCCAGTCGAGCTGTGGCTATTATAGGATGATGTAGGTTGGATCACTGTAATAGTCACATTGTTTCTAACCAGTTCTTGTGATGTTCTCAGCGCTGGAATGACTTGGAATTGAAGGATTCAGTCGAGTCACCCCTCAGCTCTTTGAAACTCTGGACCAAGAGGATCATGGCTTCTAAGTTTTTATTCTTCAAGCTTCCGAAGGCCTATTGATCGAGGCAGTCTTTCTCACCCTTCTCACAAGTCTTCCGTCTACCGCCCTTTAATCAACTTACTGACAGAAGTTGGATCAAGACCTCCCTTGCTTTCTATATACTAGGCCCAGTTTCCCGAGTTAAAGCTATATTATCTTGAGTATTCACCCATATGATCACCCCATTAAACAAATCATGACATAAAATTGATGGGTGTTGGGATCTGCTCCTGCAAGCAATCCAGGAGTGACTTCTGACGCTAACATTTCTGGTGCCGCTGCCGAGGACGAAGTTGAATATTTTCCCCGGGATTGAACGACAACAATTAACTGATTCTGAAGGTGCATCAGATATCAGAATTATCAATATTGTTGCTATGCACTTGGTGACTCCATTGTGACGAACCCACTGGGGCGAACCTGTCATATTAATTGTGGCTTTCAGAGGTAGGCATACGCGGTCTCATCCACAGTTGCCTCTAGCTACACCTAAAACAGATCCAGAAGTGGTGCTCAAAAAGGGAAAGGCCTCTGAAGAAGAAGAATCCACCACCGAACCAAGTAATCCACCATATCCTCCTGTGGGAACTCCTTTTTCTCCTCCTTAGTCTCTTAACAGAACTATTTCTGAAGTTTCCCATTTCCTAAATTTCGGGAGTGTTCTTGTTGAGTTTTCCTCTCCTGGTATGGGACCGGAGGGACAAGACCTTGTCACTCCCCTCTCCCCTGAAGTTGTACCTTGGTGTAGATTTAGGACCACAAAATATTTCCCCACTCCTATCTTTACTACTCCTGTGCAAAGAGAAGCACCTACTGACTTGAGCTCGTTAGCCTTCTCCTTAAATCCCCTCTTGTTTCTCACTCCACTTCGGGACTCATTCCCAGTAGCCTCTTCGCAAACTCCTTCTCCTCCCAGTTATCCTCTACCTAATATTCCTATGGCTGGTGCTAATCCCCCTCTGAATAGAATGGATTCCATAGTCGCTACCAGATATTCTCCCTTAGTTCTTCCCCATCCTATGAATCCTCTCCCTGCTGGAGATTACGTGAAATACATGCCCAAGTTCACTGGGAAGGAGACATAACTGCCGAAGAGCACCTGGATTCTTTCTACAGTTATGCAGACAACCTCAACATTGAAAATGAAGATGTCTGGATGAGAGTCTTTGTCCAAATCATGGATGGTGAGGTGAGGAAATGGTTAAGAGGATTGGCCCCCGGATCTATTGTTGGGATCGAAGCCCTGTATAATACTTTCCTAAGGCAGTGGGGCGACAGGAAAGATTTCATGTACTACATGATAGAGTTCGGGTCTATGAAGAAGATGGAAGGAGAGTCTATCTCTGACTTCTCCAAAATATTTAATAAGATGTATAATAAAATCCTCACCGAAATAAAACCCTCAGAAGCCTCGGCCAAAATTTCTTATGCTAGTGCGTTTGGCCCCGATTTCTGTCTTTTGTTGAGAGAAAGAAGAGCCACCTCCTTAGCCCAAATGCAATACATGGCCATAGAGGTGGAATCCAATGTGTTAGCAGCTGATAGACTGAGAAGCAAGACCGACTCAGACAAGAGGAAGGGAAGGTCGGAAGCCTCAACTTCTGGCCCATCGGTCCCCCACCCTCAAGTGGATGAATTGACCAGGATGGTGAAGTCTCTGTCTGCAGAGATGGAGAGAATGAGGGTGTAAGGGAGGAAACCATACAAAGGTCTCCAAAATGCCAAAAAAATAGGAGGTTTTAGAATGCCCAACAATATTGCTTCCCCGACTATGCCAAGAGAGAGGGGAAGAGACAGAGAAGACCAAAAGATTCAGGCTCCTTTTCAAAATAATTTTGTGGCCGAAGGGGAATAAGGGGAAAAAAATAGGATTGATCCTGAAATCCATTACTTTAGAGACGCTCATCCTTTTCCTCATCTCACTCAATCATCATACGAGGAGTCTCTCATGGACAGTCAGCTAAATGAACTGAGTAAAGGAGACAAGGCTAGTGGCGGCCAAGGCAGGTATGATCTGCGTTCCAAGAAAAGGACAGTAGCGCCTGATGTTCCTGAGCAGTCCACTAGAAGAGAGAATCTTTCTAATGAAGAAGTAGACAACCACAGAAGTAAGAAGACCCAACCCCTCTCTCCCATTATCCAGAGTCATGCTCCCGAAATAAGAGAAATCCCAAAGCTCTCATATTCTTTTAATTTCGAGCATGAGATTCAAAAGATTAGAATCCCCATGCCCCTAACCAAGCTAATTAAACATGAAGAATTCAAAAAATGCTTCTCTGAACTATTACAGTATGAAGCCTCATGCCTTCCCACATACTCCATCAACTTGCAAGATGAAAAACTTGCAGTCATTCTAGGCCCTATGGTAGAAGATAGATATGACTCATCCCCCCCTTTCTACACATCCCTGAACATACATGACAAGATACTGCATAAATGCTTGATGGATTCGGGGGCTTCTCATAACCTCATGCCTAAAACTGTCATGGAAGAGTTAGGACTAGAAGTCACCTGAGCCTATCATGACCTCTATTCGTTTGACTCCAGGAAAGTTTAGTGTCTGGGAGTTATCAAAGACCTGGTTGTGACCTTGTTTCAATTGCCCATGAAAAGTGTGGTCATGGATATTGTAGTGGTTGATGTCCCCCCCAAGTTCGGTATGCTGTTATCAAGATCTTGGATAAAAAGACTGGGGGGAACTTTGCAGATGGACCTCACATATGCTACTATCCTAGTGTTTGGAGGAGAGCATAGAAGATTATATAGGGAAGCCCAACTGGCCTATATAATCAGCGATGAGGCCAACCCTACCAACCATCCCATTTTTTCCTTGGACACTGATTTAGGTTCCAGCGTGCTTCAACTCACCCATGCCCCCGAACCTCCTCTTAAACTCATAAAGCAGCCCACCATTTCCCCTAAATTTCCTCCCTCCATCACCCCTGTCTGGAAAATGTTCTTTGATGGAGCCTCTTCCAGGGAAGGCGCTAGAGCTGGGGTGGTCTTGTGTCACCTGCTCAAGAAACCGTATCTCTGTCATAAAAATTAGAATTTGAAGCTACCAACAATGTGGCAGAGTATGAGGCTCTTGTTCTGGGATTAAGAGCTGCGAGGGAAATGGGAATTCAGGAAGTAGCAGTATTCGATGATGTATATTTGGTGGTCCAACAGATCAGAAATGCTTATCAGGCTAAGCATCCTCAACTCAGAAGCTACAAAAATGAGGTGTGGGACCTAGTTGACAGTTTCTTCTCAGCATTTAACATTTCTTTCATCTCAAGAGAGGAGAACATAATGGAAAATTCCTTGGCTACATCAGCAAGTAATTTCAAAGTACCCTTGTCACCTAAATTCAGATATGATCTGGAGGTGAAATACAGGCCCTCCATACCTGACAACGTCAAACATTGGAAGGTATTCAAGGATGATCTCGAGATCAAGAAGTTCTTGGAGACTGTAGAAGAATTTTAAAAAATACACATCGACCAAGACTCTGTATCTGAAGAAAAGTTTGGTGGGGGTAGTTTTCTGGATAAGATTGCAAAGTGTAACATTGTGTAGTTTCCCAGTAATCATATTCCAAGAGGACTGGTTCCTTTGGAAAGGCTTTTTGATAGACATGATGTGTCGATAAAAGGAGAAACCTCAGAGGATGACACTAGTACTATTTAGTGCAACATTGGGACTGAGAGTGAGCCCAAGTTTGTCAAATTTTCAAGAAGACTGACAAAGGAACAGAGGTCTGAATACATTGGACTTTTGAGGGAAATTGTCGATGTTTTCGCCTGGACCTATGAAGACCTCAATACCTATGACACCTCTGTCATCGAGCATAAAATCCCATTAAAAGAGGAGGCAAATCCATTTAGGCAGAAGCTGAGACAGATCAATCCTATGTTGTTGCCTATCATGGAGAGGGAAGTGAAGAAGCTGCTTCAAGATTAGATCATTGTATCGCTGAGATACTCGGAGTGGGTGGCCAACCTGGTGCCAGTAAGGAAAAAGAATGGAGAGATCCGGCTCTGTGTAGACTTCATAAACCTGAACAGGAGCTCACGAAAGGATAACTACCCCTTTCCAAAGATGGAACATATACTACAAAGGGTAATAGGAGCTTCCAGGATGTCCATGATTGATGGTTTCTCTGGCTACAATCAAGTCTCTGTTCTGCCTCAGGGCAAGGAAAAGACAACATTCACCACTCCATGGGGCACATTCATGTATGCCAAGATGTTGTTTGGATTAATGAATGTAGGGGAAACATTTCAGCGTGCCATGGAAATAGCTTTTGTTGGGGAAAGGGATAAATTTATGGTCATTTATCTGGATGACATCACAGTGTTTTCAAAATCTGATAAAGAACATCGTCGTCATCTCAGAAAGGTCTTCCTGAAATACAGAAATTTTGGCATCTCATTAAACCCCAAGAAATCTATGTTTTCCATGCAGGAGGGAAAGTTACTAGGCCACATAGTATCAGCGGAAGGAGTCAAAATTGACCCCAGCAGAGTTGAGGTGATACAAGCCTTATCGATCCCGAGGTCTAAGAAGGAGGTCCAATCTTTCCTCGATAAAATCAATTTTCTAAGGAGTTTTGTGCCTAACTTTGCTGAGGAGGTAAAGCTTATAATAGCCATGTTGAAGAAAGGAAATGAAGTAAGGTGGACCCCTCAATCGTGACATTCCTTTGAACAAATCAAGAAGGCCCTGACTAAAGCTCCTGTGCTTATCAGTGCCGACTACTCAAAGGATTTCCTTATTTTCTCCTTTGCCTCCCCTGACACGATGGTTGCTGTTCTATTATAGACAAACGACATTGGGCTAGAGCATCCTATTGCTTATTTCAGCCGAGCATTGAGGGATGTCGAAGTCAAGTATGACACTATGGAGAAGCAAGCCTATGCTCTAGTAAAAGCTCTCAAATCTTTTAGAACCTACATCCTGCAGTAAAAAATCATTGCCTATGTCCCCTCAACTGCTGTTAAAGACATTCTTATTCATCTTGACACAGACGAGAGAAGGAGTAAATGGATAGCCAAAATCCTAGAATTCGACCTAGAAATAAGGCCCACTAAATTGATCAAAGGTCAAGGTTTAGCCAAGCTGTTGGCTGAAGAAAACTGCCAAGCTCTGGGGATAATTTTTGTAAATAAATGCTCAGGAATTACACAAAGTCGGCTGTCTGAAATGGACCCTTGAAGAGAGCCTCCATTAGCTCGATGTCCTTGGTATAAGGATGTCATATACTTTCTCCAAGAGTTGCGGCCCCAGATGGCCTGCAAAGGAACAAAGCAAGAGCTCTGAAGCTCAAGGCAGTCAGATACTGCCTGATCGATCAAGTGTTATACTGGAAAGACCCCCTGGGGGTGCTTTTAAAATGTATGAGTCCACAAGAGGCTAAAATGATCGTGGCTGAATTCCATAGCGGCCTGTGTGGAGGGCACCATTTCTAGAAATCCACAGCCTACAAAATCCTTAGGGCTGGGTACTACTGGCCTACTGTGTTCACTGACATCTGCAAAAGGGTCAGAACCTGCATTGAATGTCAAAAATTTGCAGGAAAGCAACAGCTCAAGTCTCTGTCGTTAAATCTAGTGGTGGTTTCAGGACCTTTCCAGTAGTGGGGTCTAGATTTCATTGGGGAAATTCACCCTGCTTCCAGTGGGCAGCACAGGTGGATCCTGACTGCTACAGATTTCTTTACCAAGTGGATTGAAGCTATCCCTACCAGGAGTGCTTCCCACAAGGTTATCATTGGATTCATGGAGGACCTCATCACAAGGTTCGGCTACCCAAATAAGATTGTCACTGATAATGCAGCCGCTTTCGGGTCTGAGCCATTAGCCAAGTTCTGTGAATAGTTCAGGATCAAACTGATTCACTCCACCCCATATTATCCACAAGGCAATGATTTATCAAAATCCTCCAACAAAATCCTGATAAGGGTCATCAAAAGGTTGTTGGAAGACAACAAGAAGGCCTGGCATTCCAGATTAAAATTTTCTCTATGGGCCAACCGAGTGACCACAAAGAGATCTATTAGCGTCTCTCCTTTCAAATTAGTATATGGGGTGGAGGTTGTTTTCCCTTCTCATTTAGCCATTCCTGTAGCAAAATTCCTCCAGGACCATCAGGAGGAGCCCGATGACATGATCAGAAGGATTCATCAGCTAGTGGAAGTCCAGTAGGCTAGGGAGCAGACAGTGGACAGAATTCAGGACCATCAGCAAAAGATCAAGCAGGTTTTCGATAAGAAGGCCAAGAAGGAGTGGTTCCAGATAGGGGACCTTGTGCTAAAATGGGATGCTCCTAAACAAGATAAGGGCAAACACAACAAATTTGAAGCCCTGTGGATCGGGCCTTTCAAAATCTCTGAGACTTTCTCAAACAACACTTACCGGTTGTACGGTTTGGAAGGGGAAGAAGTTTTCAGCAGCCCAGTAAATGGGCATTTTCTGAAGAAATGTTTTTTTTGAGTCTCAGATGGATCCTTTGTTTGTAAATATTGTCCTTTTGTTTCTTTGTTCATTTTCATTTTTATTTTTCGGCTTAATAATGACTCCATGGCCCAACAAGAAGGCACTGGAACTGCAAAATAAGTCCTTAGAGCATCGCAGGGATGACTCTATCCCCCATGGAGCCTAATGCTAGCAACAATTTTGGTATTGGGACTCAAAGATATGCAGGTCTGCAGGATTTCCTGGGAAGCACCCAAGCGCAGCACGGAGGAACCCCCTTTTAGTTACAATACAAGCGAATGGGCGAAGTTTTGTTGATGGCCGCCGAGATCCACCTATAAAGCTGATCAATGGTCGTCAGGATTTCAGGGGTGCCAAGTTTCCCCAGGGTTAATGCAGGAGATAGCTCCAATAATTCAAGACAAATCTAGGTCATCCGATCCAATTGGGACAGGTGGCTTCCAATCGGTGTATCGGGGATCAGAGTTTCGGTAAACGAGGAGCCTCCCATTCGTTGCAGTTGAGATCGTCGATCACTGAAATGTCGAAAGTGACTTTGAAGCCAAGCCCATGGTCCTAGCACTAAGTCACTTCAAGCGAGCTTGTGAACGAGGGTGGCTCCCTTTTAAATATCGAATGCCCCCTCGTCCATTCATCCTAAGAACGCATGGCGCAAGATCTAGTCGTGTCGGCGTTTCGGCATTTGGGAGTTCGTATGGTGAAGGTTTTATGTCTTTGAACATAGCGAAACCCTGAACACCGACAATTCCGAAACTGGGGCCCACGACATCACGAAGCATTTTCATCCTTCCATCTAAATGGAACACCTGGAAGCAAACTGAGCCATCTTGGCGTTTCTCCCATCGCGACTCCAAGGTGCAAAAAGAAGCTCCGTTATGTTCCGATGCACGAGATGCCGGAAGAGTCCCGAACCCGGGCCCACAGCAGCGTCGGGTGAGTTCAAGACCATCAGATCTCAGAGGGACGCATGGCACCAGATTGAGCCATCTGCTCGTTTTGCTCATCGCGATTTCAAATTGCATGAATAGCTCCATCCCATTCACAAACACCGAAAGAGCATTGGAAATAAGCAGGTGGTCATAGCCCATGGTCACTTGGGGAGAGGAAGGAGTTGCGTAAAGAAGGACAAAGGCACCGAGTTCAGTTACAGGGGGGATCATCACGATCTCTAGGCGCCATCAGACCTGATCCCAATACTGTTTTTAGCATTGAAGTAAATAAAGGAGAGAGCGGGTGGTTGAATCCTCTTTTCATTCATTAAGTGAGGGGAATGGAGGGTCTGGCGAGTCGCCTACTCACAGAGGTCCTGTGCATCGATTTTCTCAAAGAATCCATGCCGAAGTCCTCAAATCGAAAGAGAAGTCTGCGCACACTAGCTGAGCACTTAATGGCTCAGCTACCCTCCTTACAGGAGCCATGCGTAGTTAAGGTGGCACTTAAAGAAAGATATCAGTACGAGTTTGACCGAAGGGACACCAAGCCTTGGGTGACTGGGCATGCCTCTGTGAGGTGAATTTTCCTGAGTATATAGACTCAGTCTTTGTATTTTGTAAGGATCGATGGTTGAGAAAAGCTCTCGATTGTAAAGTTTGATGAAGCGTTGGTCGCTCTGGTTAATGTAGAAGGCATTTGAGATTTCTTACTTTATGGATGTCATCTTCCCTTCCATTTCTTTGTTTACTGTGTGAGAACAACTCAGAATTGGAGGATCCAGTCGAGTTGTGGCTGTTATAGGATGATGTAGGTTGGATCACTGTAATAGTCACATTATTTCTAACCAGTTCTTGTGATGTTCTCAGCGCTGAAACGACTTGGAATTGAAGGATTCAGTCTAGTCACCCCTCAACTCTTTGAAACTCTAGACCAAGAGGATCTTGGCTTCTGAGTTTTTCTTCTTCAATCTTCCGAAAGCCTATTTCCCAAGGCAGTCTTTCTCACCCTTCTCACAAGTCTTCCGTCTACCACCCTTTAATCAACTTACTGACATAAGTTGGATCAAGACCTCCCTTTCTTTCTACATACTAGGCCCAATTTCCCGAGTTAAAGCTATATTATCTTGAGTCTTCACCCATCTGATCACCCCATTAAACAAATCGTGACATAAAACTGATGGGTGTTGGGCTCTGCTCCTGCAAGCAATTCAGGAGTGACTTCTGACGCTAACAGGTATCATATATTTTGTACAATGATATGTGAAATAGATATTGGAATCTCTAGTCGTACTCTTTAATAGGTTCTCCCATAATTTACTTCATTTCCTTTAGCTCAATGAAACTTTGTTGTTATATCTTTGGCTTTTGGAATTCAACTAGGGCATGTATATCCACAATCCTTGTAACTCCAAAAATAGGCCATGTATATCCACAATTAGGGCCCATGAATCATGTATTAGGGACTAAATCCTTAGATCTTCATCGTCAATTCATGGATTAGGCCCCAAGGATCATTCTTGTTGTGCTCAATACTTGAAGTTGGGCCTATAATCATCCTTGTAATTGCAATTCATGTGTCTCATTGTGACTAAATATCCTTAACAATGTTACATGTACCCAGGGAAAGCATGACAAAAATGACCTATTGATTAGAGCCTTTGGCATGACTAGCCAATGTTCTATGATGTAAGTGGCCTATTTATAATTATGGAAAGTGGTTAACCCTAAAAATGAGGAAAATAGGTTAAGTGACCTAGAAATGGGTTAAGTGACCTAGAAATAGGTTAAGTGACCTAGAAATGGGTTAAGTGACCTATAAATAGGTTAAGTGACCTAGAAATGGGTTAAGTGACCTAGAAATGGGTTAAGTACTGACCTAGAAGTGGGTTAAGTACTTACCTAGAAGTGGGTTACATGACCTAGAAGATGCTTGTAAAGAAGATACTTGAAGAAGGTACACGTGTTGTCCCATTCCATGTCAACAACAACACATCCATTCACTGGGAACACTAAAACCCAAGAAATTGATGACTCCACTAAATTAGGGTTTATGGTTTACCCGTCACAAGTCACTGTTACCCGTGTCTAGTCCTAGTACATAGGACTTAATAAAATTTGTATAAGATATTTGGATAATTATAATTTTGAAGGTGTTGGGACTATTCCTACACACCACATCCAGATCACCTCACATTGACAATCTTTGTATTGATCCCTTTTAGTTTTGGGTTGTTAGTATTTTCAATTGCACGCACCTTTCAATCTAGTTAAAGTTCAATTAATGTCTCTTGTTACTGTAGGGTTATAAATCCTCATGATCCCAATGCCCATATGCCTCCAACCTTGTGATCTAATGATCGTTGGGTGACAACTGTCATGAAGGGTGATGACTAAGACTAGGGGAAAATTTAAATTCAAGGTTGGGGATGACTAGGCCCACTTCAAGTGAAGGAATAAAATTAAGAAGGTACATGTGTTGTCCCATTCCATTTCAACAACAACGCATCCATTCACTGGGAACAAATCGATGACTCCACTAAATTAGGGTTTATAGTTTACATGATGAATTGATGATGGAAGAAAGTGGGCATGTGAGTCAAATTTTAGTCAAGAAACCCTCCCATATCATCAAGGCATGTGAATAGTCTATCCATGTCAAATTTCAATGTAGTCAGAAACAGTTTGAAAAAATTTCAACGTTGGCCCATTCATAGGTCATCGTTGCCCATGTCTAGTCCTAGTACAATTTCCTTGTAATATTTGTATTAGATAATTGGAGAATGATAATTTTGAGAATGATAATGATGAATTGATGATGGACATACCTACATCGTTGGTATGATTAGGCGCAGTCGTGCATAGCTCCTCTTGGTTACGAGAATAGTTCATTCTCTACTAAACAGGGGAAACCACATGATGGTGGAAGCTCTAATTATGCCCCCCCCCCTCACATTACTCTCGATTTCCCCATATTCCCTAATTTGAAATTCTAAAGAACATGTTTCATATACTATATTATACAAAATAAAAACATATAAAGATCATATAAAAGATATAAACACATACCTCTTCTTTTCAATAATTAAATATCAGTCATCTTCTTCTTCATCCAACTCAACATTTGTATCAGGATCTAGTTCAGAATCAATATTGGTGAAAAGCTCATTCCTATTAACATCATCATCAATGTCATTTTCACTACTATAGTTATCGATATCGTCAATGAGATCGCCGTCTCCTACATTTGGATGATCAACTTCTTCAACTTCTTCGTCTAACACATTGAATACATGAGCCACCTGCTCCTGATCTACATAATCATGATCTTCTTCCTCGTTATTATCTTCATCCTAGGCTACATGATTGTACTTTACTGGTCTTCCTCTTGGATCATATCGAACAACGTATGACCAACCTGTTTTACCAAGTACCTCTGAGTAAAATACTTTCTCACATTGACTTGGAAGAACATAAGGCTTTGTACCCAGTTCAAATGCCCTTGTATTAACCATGGTAAATCCATTATCATGCTCAATAACAGTTCTTTCAGAGTCACGTTCATGCATCTGTAGCCTGTACCATTTAACCTCAAACAAAACTATTTTAAAGGAATTAAAATCACACTCAATTATATCCTCCAAATGGACATAGTACCTATTCTCAGTTTCTTCCAGATTTCTATCACTTCTAGAGGAAATGTTGGTGACCTTAAACACTGCAGTTATCCCACAATCTGAGGTTTTCATCTTATCATCCAACATTTTGATATGAAATTTACAACCATTACACCACATAGCCTTGTGGTGTTTCAACTGCAACATGGACAACAAGTAAAAAATAAATTGCGAATTAATAATCCTCATATAGGACTTACTAAATATATATTTCAATAATTAAACAAACCAAATACAATGAAAATTTGGGAAAAAACTAGGAAAATGTAGGTAAAAAATTTAACTTGCCTATTTATCTTTTAAACCAAAGGCTAAATCAACTTCCCTTGATGTAAGATCAGGAAATTGATCTCGATGACAATGTGTTTCTTTAATCATATTACTCACCCCTTCCCATGATAACCTACCGAAGTATTCTTTAGTATATTCTATCCAATGCTCCATCCAATCAAGGTTGTTTGTAATGTATAAATGTAAAGCATCCCACTCTCGAGCAACTATATGATAGCATAAAAATTTAATATCATTAATTAGTTATTGTTAATAAATGAATAATTTAATAACTGTGTAATATATTAAATCTACATCAACATCTAATAATTACCTTTCATAGTCCTCATTTTACCTTTCCCCAATAGGACCTCCCCTTCAAATTTGTTGATGGAGTCGAGATGCCAAATGCAAGGCACATTCATATTTTTTGCTAATTTACTAATATACACCATGGTGACTTCAACTACCTCTCCACCATCCAGATAGACCTTGTGTGTACTGGTCCACATAATTCAATCTCCTCAACTTGGTGTATGAGGTAGTGTTCTTGTACATTGAAAAATGTTGGAGATAGATACTGTTACATTTGGCACATTAGTCAGGGAATTTCTCTCTTCCAATACCTTATATCTTCTTTATGGATTTCTTTTTATGATAGCCACCTACAAAAGTCGATGCAATAAAATAATATCAAGGCATACATAAATTTGCAAATAAAAGATAATATGTCAATAAGTTCCACTACAAATCACATAAGAAGAACATTTTCCTTATAAAACAATACTTACCTCATGTGTTTGTCAAGTACATAAATAATTTGTTTTATGTTGTTGTCAAAGTCATCTAGGAGAGATAAAGGTAGAACATGCTGTAACAAAAAACAAATAATTATTATTTGTTTCCAAAAAATGAGTACCAATAAGGAAATATATTATAACCTACTAATTACCTTAATGAATGTATGCCATTCATGTGTTTTAACCCCACCAAAATCACCTTTTTTAGTTAAGATATTTTGTATGTTCGACGAAAACCCCGTCGGAAACCTAATTTTTCGAATGACCTCTTTTACAATATTGCTATGTTGCTCCGTCAATAACCAAGAAAGACTAGTATTTTGTTCATGACCATCGCCATTATAATTAATAATAACACTTTGCAATGCGTGATTAGCTTCCTAGAAGTCACAACAAATCTTTCCAATTCTCTCTTTGTCAGTCCTTCCATCTAATATTTGCCATAACAATTATGTTATGTTCTTCCCAATATGCATTGTATCAAAAAAATGAACTATTTGTAGGTGCTCATAGTATGGAAATCTACTGAATTGCATCGGGTAACTTTTCATTCCTCGTGGAAGCCCATTTGTTCCTTAACGACATTCATGAAACATCAAC